>JAVQIZ010063407.1:0-20525 GCA_036023535.2 Galaxias brevipinnis
TCTTTATTCATTGGCATCCTACAATAAAAGTGTGTTCTGCACCATGGGTACTTGTGTTGCATGGTGTTCAGTTCTAGTGGCTTGGGCTTCCCTCCGAGTTCTCTCCTAGGGCACAAAATGAGCCAGAACCACCACTGAGGGTCGCTACTTTGATGTATTGTTATTCCAAATATTGTTACAGTATTTTCTTTCCCCCTCTGAACTTTAATTATTCAAATGATTTGGAAGAATTTCTTTGCACGCTGCGCATAAATTAGATTAACGTTCCCATTAAATAATTTGTTGCTATCATAATCAGCCATTTGACCGTGCTCCTCTGTCTGGGTTTTGCGGCCTCTGTGTGTTTTCTATAATTGTTTATACTTTTAGTGGCTTCCCCACCCCCGATTTGCATTTGCTGCCTATTGTCTCCAAGCAACGACCGGGGGAGGAGACGGGGAGGGAGGCTCATACATTTCACTTTCCCCCCGGGACATTCTCTTGTCTCCTGTCCATTCCTCTTGCAGCCTCCCCAGACACTCGCCCGTCGACACACATCCCCCCCCAGAAAGAACTGCCATGTCACCATACATCTCTGGCCACTGCTATAATCTTCCTCCAAAGACACAAGGAGGGCAGACACTCTGTTAATCATCCAGCCCCCTTTCTTGTCTCCCTCTCTCTTGCGCTCTCTCTCTTTGCCTCTCTTTCTATGCTTCTTTTTCTCACTCTGCCTCTTTCTCTCTCTCTCTTAGGTGTTCGGAATAACAAAAGCTGTCACATACGGGGGGCTTGTGTCGTTTCCCGGTGATCATAACGGATAATTAGCCTTCTCCCCGGACGGTTGTCCGGAGTCGGCTGCTCCCATAAGCCCCGTTTCCCTGTGAATCCCCAGCACTTGTGAAATGGCTCTGTGGGTGAGTAACGAGCCCGGCGTGGCAGTCATTCTCTCCCCTCGTGTCAAAGATATCCCCCTGTAATGACAACCAGAGGTAAGTCAAACTTCAACCCACCTTTGTAGCCGGATAAAAAACGACTTTCTATCCCTCTGTAGAAGATCTGTATAAATCAATGGCTGTGGATGAGGACTAGAAATGGTTCAAAGTAGTCATTTTTCAGTTACGGTGGCGGGGAGAAGGGGGGGAGGGAACGGACGGACTGTGTGCTGCAAGTGACAGGTCAGTCCGACCAACAGGGGGCAGTGTTGCTGTTTTGAATGGCGACAGAGGGAACGTAGCGCTCTGGCTGCCTGTCGACCGCAGTGGAGTGAGTGAGGTGCTTCTCCAGATTGCGTGGCCCGTGACTGACGGGGGGGGAAGCAACAGTGATCAACATTGATCCCCTGCACCAAGCCCAGACACACCACAACCACAACCCTCCACTCCCTGCTCACAGCTAATACCGCTTTTAGCAAAGGCCCGCGTAATTGCATCTCTGGGTAATATATGCAACGCCCAGCGGCAGTTTTCAAACACCCGTGCAGCAACGGCGCAACTAGCAAACACTTTATTAGCCATGCTCCTTAGGGAGAGCTATCAAGAGATTTAGGACAAGTACGTTGTCTCGGGAACTATAAATGCTGTAGGTCAACGTACGTTGCGTTGAGCCCGAGCAGCATAATATGTACATATTGTGAAAAAAAACTGAAATAGAAAATAGTAGGATTAAAGTATATAAATATAAAATTAGAGAAAAAAAAAAGAAGATATTTATGTCTTGAATTGTCTTTCCTGATGATTTAGTGGAGGGAGCGTCTCTATCCATTTCAGCTTGCATATTAGTGAGGCATGAGTAAGAGAGGGCCACGCAGAGGTGAGCGCGCAGCAGGCTGCGGGGAGCTGCCGGCGTCGTCCCAGGAGGGAATTGAACCTTCCTCTGGAGCATGTGATGTGTGGTTGGAAAACAGGTGGTGCTACCACTGCCGAGTCCACTTCTGTGTCTGCCGCTGCAGATGAAGAGGTACCCCAAGGGAAGGTGGCATGCAAACCAACATGATCTGTCCAGATAGCGCGTGACGCCGCCTACACTCATCCCGCATGCCAAACGTATACGCTGTCACTTTGCATTTCGTAAAAATTATGAACAGCGAGCGGCGCACTGTGTTGAATGCGATCTTTACCCAACGGTTGAGGACATAACTATCCCCTTTTGAATTCATTTTGGACGGACTGGTTATGCTTTGAGTTGTTTTTTGTAGGACCCAGAGACCATCTCCTCCTCGGCAGATGCAGAAGTACTTTGGCATTGACAAACCCCCAAGGAGTCGGCCTGGTGAGGAAGGAAGCCGTTCCAATCCTTCCCCTCCTTACGTTTACAAGCCTAATCCCCACACACCGGAGACCCCACCCCCTCGCACCCCCTCCCTCCATGCAGTCCTCCCACTTCCATACACCTGTTATTTAGGGGTCCAATTACAGTGTGAGCCATGGAAAACTCGTACCTGTGGGAGAAAGCTATTCGCCGCTCCCCGCGCCGAAACTCCCATCGCACGGGCAGTATTCATAAAACACCTGCCACGAGCACAAAGCCAGGCCCGTAGCTTGCTATCCTATAACCTTTCTAATGCTACCCTCACAACGGCTTTTCTTGCCTTCCGCAATATCGCAAGCCCCCTTTGCCTTACACGTCCCTCTAAAACACCTTCAAGAAGTAGGGAAGGGACGGAAAAAGAAAAAGAAAAAAGAGAGAAACACATTTCTAGCAAAATCTATAATCAAGATCCCCTCGTCCCACCCCCCTCCGGTGCGACCAATTGGTATTCCAGAGGATTGGTCGGCCCCCTATGGCGTTCACAATCTCCTACCAGGAGTGAGTGAAAAGAGAGCCCGTAAGCCCAGGGATGGAGATGCCTGGCTGCGGATTAATGGGGAGAAGAACAAATGAAGTCCGGGAGAGGGTTTATATATATCAATACAAAGTAGCAGATTAGAAGCCCAAGACGCTTGCATCTCTATTTTCATTTGTCAAGCTGTTTGGCCACATTACCGTCGTCGATAGAATCAACACGGCATGGCAAAATTAGAATTGGATCAATGCGTGGAGCAGGCCAGCATGCTCTGCATACAAAGAGTGTAGAGAGGGTTCCTCATGGGCAGGTATTTAATAGGTGCTTCATGATTTACTCTAAAAGCCTATTAGACAACAGTGCATTTGTGTATCAATAGTGTTCTGTTGTGGCAGCAGTCTTAATCGGCCTAATGACCAATTGTAAAAAGATAAATAAAGAGCGCGGCTTTTGGTTTGGTGAAACGAAGTCTCAACATGTTATTTATTTATCACACACTCCTAGACTGTTGCACACACAATAGTCCAAGCACGTGTCTCCACGGGCATTGTAATGTTTTTTTATAAAATGTTGAAACAATCAATTCCTGATTCGAAAAAAATAAATAAATGAGTGTTTCAAGGTTTCTTATTTGTGTAATCAGAGGTAGCAAGCGGGATGGTAAAGGGACGAGGGAAAAGACGAAGGGAGCACAGCATGAGCCGACTCTGAAACCCATGCACTCAGCAGCTTCTCTCACGTTCCCAGGTAGGCTTATTAGCCAACACAACCACTAAGGCACCCCAGCCATTGATAATCTCCTGAAAGAAACGGAGACACGGCAAGGTTCTAACACTGTAGCGCGGTACTTAAATAAAAACAAAATCTCATCAACTTCCCGCGTTGAATATATAAGCATTTGATTATGATGCTTACTCAGTAAGGCAGCAGCCTTTATACTGTATGTTACCCCACAAGACCAATTGTGAAATACAGAATAAAACAAATGGCAAATAGCTGTTTGAATTTAGTAGCATGTGTCAAGTGTCACATAAACAGTAAAAAAAAAAAGTTAAAAGCATTGGAAAAAACAGGTTGTCACACAATCAGTGTAAGACCACCTTAGGATTTAGTTATTGCCACATTAATAAAACATAAAATTGTGATTTTTTTTTACGGTGTGCAGATTTAAGTTACAAAGATTGGGTGAATATTGAATTTGTTTGACCCGTACATCAATTTGTCCGTCACAGACAGACCTCTTTAAACCATGGGTGTCAGTGTTTAATTCTTCTCTGTTGGCCTCTCAACCCACTCACTCTGAAGCTCTGCAGAAACCGCTATGAATGCACTTTTGTCCGGATAACCATCCAACACATGGTGAAATGTTGAACCCGTCTTTTGGAATGCAATGAAAAGAAACAAGCATCAGTTCATTCCTGGTTGTGCATACATCTAAACCATCAACATTTATTCCAATACTTTGCTAGAAATGACCTTCGTAATGAATATGACTGCATACATAATAATGTCGATGCAAACTCGAAAAAACTATTTGGTGACTTTGAGGAGAAAGTTCAAATAACAGTCACATAATGGTGTAGCAATATGCACGTTGTGAACCGAGGGGTCCAATGCTGCAGCAACTCAACAGAAAACAACCAACATAGTAAAAACTTTACATCCCTCTTTCTCCTGCCACCGTGACCTTCCATGCGTTGTGAGAAGTTCTTAACCTCACTGCTGTGCGTCCCTCCGCTCCTTTTCGATTCCGTAATAATTTTCGCCGCCAGTAATAACGGTGGCAATCAATAGCGATCCGCAGCGTGTCATTGGCGAGCGAGACACCACCATGTTTTGCCACGTAGGCAGTCAAAGGAATCAAAGAAGACTCTGCCGGAGCCTTTCAGCCGGCTCCGACGAGTGGGCAGACATATGGGACCTAACCCTTAGCCAATAGCTCCCCAATGGCAGGAAAATGTCCTTTATCAACCTTCCGCCGTGGGTTTCTGTGTTTCCAAGTGACAGGGCACAAGTCAGACTTAGGGTCAGCATAACCCCGTTTTTCTTATTTCAATACACACTGTGGAGATGAGAGCCGTTGCACACACACAAACACACACACACACGCACACACAAAGATTTCATTCCATGACTGGGGAGAAAGAAGGACATTGTACATCAGGCGAGATGCTGAACCATCTTGTGTGAATAACACCTTTAGACCTGGCCATGAGGATTTCTTTACTGCAGGGAGGTTAGTGATAATCACTAGATCCTTTTTCAGAAGCCTAGAATCAAGGCATAGTAAGGATGGAGTGACACACAGGACTGTTCGCCCACTCACTGACGGACAATGTTGTTTTTCCTCTCTTGCACAGATTCCATCCAAATTGACAATATAGTCTGACAGTGTGGCCTTGTTGCGTTATATAAATGTGGTTTTGGACGCATTATTCTCCCACCATCATCCAGAGAATATTCAGGACATGTTGCGCACGCTAAGACGATAATTCAATTGGCAACAAAACCCTTATTTCAGGAATTAGAAAAGATCTCGGCATTGTCCTAGGAAAAAAAAAACAGCTCTCCTTCACGTGCACACAAAAAGCATGGCACATCGTATGGACGTCAGGAGTAAAAGCAAGCAGTTCACGTGTTCATGGTGCACCTGGTCTGTCCCCTGAACCTGTTGTCTGCGAATTCACCTACAAGGCCTGGTCCTTTCTTTTTACCTCGCCGTTCTTTCTTCTCCAGACATGATGTCAGCGAGGGCCGGCGTGTCTTCATGTTCCTCCGCCATGCAACACCCTGTCGCTAGGGGACCCCGAGATATTGGAATCCCACTTCCCACAGTCATTTGTATGTGTCAAGGTGCCTGGCGGGGTAAATTGCAATCCACCACCCCTTTAAGGTCAGCTCTCTCACTTCCTCCTCGTCTCATTTTCTTTGGGAGGGAAATGACCATTGATAAGGGCAGACTGGGAGAAGTGGAGAGGAGCCCTGCAGTAGTTTAAGCCTCCTCTCGGTGCGTTTGGGAAACGGGTGCTTGTCTCTCTACGTCCCCCTCTATTTGTCCATGTCTGACTCCTCCTATTTATCTACCCTCCAATTTGTCTCTGTCTCCCTTCATTTCCGGTCCTTTCAGTTTACAGTGAGTAAAATTATTGAATGAATACAATTACACTAATGAACCTACATTTTATGTAGTTAGATAATAGTTGAATACTTTTAGAACGCTTTAGGTGATTTAAGTCTCTTACATTTAGGATATAGTATAGCTCATGATTGGAACTACATCTTTTTTTATTTAAAAAAAATAACAGTACTGAAAAGTCAAAGGAGTCCAATGAATAAAGGTTGGAGTCTTTCCCCTTTACCATTCCCTCGTGTGGACATGGCCAGGCAGACCCCACTGTTCTTTTCTTCTGGGGCTTTTGTGTTACTCTACCCACATCATAGTTTGGAAAACACTCTCAATTGTGCCATGCCAGCCTAAGAACCAGCAAGTGTCTGAGATGTTTGGACAGTGACACGTTTTCCTGTGTAAGCTTGCCAACCTTAAGTGCACACACTGTCTGCAGCCTAGACAGAGGTCACTAATCTAGAGCATGCACTGCGTCAAGGCAAACACATGAGCTTTCAATCTGTCTCTGGAGAGACCTGCCCTTTCAGACATGCCTGGTAACGTTGTATTACATTACACCCACACACACAAAACAAGATATGGTTAAAGTATGGTGCAGTAATTCCCCGAAAGAAAACAATTTATAGTTCAAAGTAATTGAAACTATTTACTCAAAGTAGTTTACCAAACATTGTTCAATCCTGTCGTACATCCTCCCACATGGCACTATTTTTCTTTCTGTGTCTCTTTATGTTCTTCATCATCCCCCTGCAAACTATCTTTCTCCCACTCGATTCGGCTCCCCCTCTCCCCCGCCCTGTTCACCCCCCTCCCTCTCTGTGTGTCCTGGTTTGGAAGGAGGGAGAGGTGCAGGGCAGATGGCTGGGATGGCTCACGTCTCCCAGGGTCCGTGCCCGTCTTGTCCCCCTCCCCGCCCAGCCAAGAGGTCACTGAGGTGGGCTGAAGAGTAATTGGCGACTGGCAGCGGGTGAGCCGACACGGAGGGCCTGTTCCGGGGTGGCATTAATTGACAATTGTAAATAACAAATGGAACTGATGACTCAAATTACCTGTCCACAAGTTACCCCTCATTAATTGCACTCTGGTACGTGACGCAACATAACAAATTATTTCCACTCGGCAGTTGGTGAGAGGGGAAGAGGGAGGGGGGATGGGGGGGAGTTTCGGAGGGGAGAAAGAGAGAGAGAGAGAGAGAGAGAGGGGGATACATCAAGGAACAGATTGTTAATATCAGCCGTTTCATCTGGCCGATTGTGAAATAAACGGCAATGGGGCTTGCAGTAACATGGCGCGACACGCCAGCGCGGCGTAATGGGACGAGCAGCCCTCGGCCAGCGGCCGCCTAATGAAGTGCGACATCGTTTTTCACCCCGGCCACCACGGCAATGTCAAGGTGTCGCACCGCGCCATTTGTGAAACGGCCGTGACAACAGGACATCACCCGCGTGGACCCGCCGACGTCTGGCCCAGCCAGGTATCAGAGCCCCCCCGTCCCCCGTCCCCGTCAACAACTCCCCCGCCCCTCCATTATCAGCAGTGCTAGTGTGTCTCGGGGGAAAATCTACCATTAATTCCACCAATCGACCTTGGGTCCGTTTGTCACAAATGGGACATCTTTTTCATCTGGTTTTTGTGTCTGTCGGTTGGTCACACACTGAAAGCGGGTCCGCGGGACAATGGAGGACAGCCCACACAGGAAATGACCTCGCGGTCTACACGGCAGCGAGACACGGCCGCTCTTTTATTGGAGGTCCAGAGGCAGTCAGGCAGCCAGCCTCTGGACCACTAAGCCTGTGTTATGGGGAGGACCCGGTGACTGATGGCGGGAGAAAAGTTGCGGGCTGCGCTGGCGGTTGATTTACTGGCTTCCCCCTGCACTATAATGAGGAGTAATTCTGCCTTGACAACCCCCCACATCTCCCTTCCTTTCTTTTCGCCTCCCTACCACTCTCCCTCTATCCTTTTCCTCCGTGGCTCGAGGCGGTGTACACCCTCCCTTCCACAGAAGGGGTGTCAGAGCATTAGACTCGCCTGCCTCCAAACTGCTCTGCTCTACATATTCCCAAAGACAGAAAAAAAACTAAAAACACACGCGTCTTTTTAACTCAATTTTTTTTGTATGCATCTTCATTACCAGGCTGTTAGAAGGCAGACATGGAATATATGAGCAAGTGACCTCGTCCAGCCAATATCCTGCAATGAGATAAAAGATAACTCTGATGATTAATTTTTCCAAGGGAGGATGAAAATAATAACGCGAAGTTGCTATGTTCGGGTTCAAAAGCTAAATAAATCATCATCAAGTCTAAATGGAAATGGAGTGGTTTCTGCAGCTCACGTTGCAGCTCACGCTGCCGCAGTGGCGTTCTGTTGGCTCCGAATAGTCAGCTTGCGTGATGTTGCCTTTTTTTCCCCCTCATCAGCCTCCTTGGACAAGGGGGAAGCAAACTGCTTTTTAATGACTTTATGATTCATGCTGGGAGAGAGTTACAGTTCTCCAAGGTCACACCTGGGAAAAAAAAACTCCGCCTGAAGGCCGTACACGCCTGGTTCAATATGCTCCCGAAAATGGATTCCTGTCTGAGTTGTACTGCACTGGTGGCCAGCAGTGTAAAGTTTCGCTAGTCTCCAACATTTATGATTAACTTCCAATCGAAATAAGATGCATTGTCTAATAAATGGAAGGTTCAGTCCACCACGGATAAATGTCAATGTCTGCTCATTGAATCGGGCGCAAAGTGATGTTGAAATATTGGCTTGTAGTTTATATACCGGTTATATCGGCTGTGACCTTACAGGGGGTCATGGCTTGAGCTGTCTGTATTAATCTCTCATCTGCCTGGTACATATCCGCTAATTGGAGACCACTCAAAGGTGTGGAGCCTCAAAGAGCAACTGTGGTGAAGGGCTTTGATGAAAGAGAAGCGTAACCACTGCTCAATGACACATTTCTTTGTTTACTAGACATTTCAGTACCGTCGTCACCTTATACGGTGGGGCAGTCCACAGCTATCGCTTTCTTTCAAATAAACAGCAAGTGAAAAGTTACCAAGCCTCTCTGTTGTAAGGCAAATTAGCAGTACAGGCAAACTATGAGTCTAAAGCTCTGTTGAAATGCAACCACTGTAAAGGTGAGCCGGTACTTCAGGTGGAAAGACTTATTTTACTACAAGTTAGTCCAACAACATGTCCGCCCCCCCTTTGAAAGTTTTCCTTCCTCCGTGCTCTTTGATAGCTTTCTGTTTAATAAATGAACGCGCCCGCCTATTATCTCATTATGGCACGACGGTTTGGCTGACCAACACCGGGGCAGGGACCCGCGATGGAGCGAGTGCTCATTAAAACTTTATGCACAGACGTGTGATTAGTCGCTGGCCGGTGTTACATTCCCATCGTAAAGACAGTGGGGCTTCACTCCGCTGACCGCTAACATATTCTGGGCAGGCTGGCGAGCTGTGATGGGGCATATTTGGAGACCGTAAATTAGAAACACAAGGTCAGCACTCGGAGGCCGGAGGAATGCTTACTCACCAGGGTCAGTCAACAGGCCTGACGAGAGAAGGCTCTGGCAAGCCAAGAGACGTGTTCAACCCAAAGAAGGGCCCCTGCGTGTCGGGGTTGAAAATGACCCGTTCTCGTAACAAGGGTTCAGCGACGTGAGGTTTTCATTTTACGGGAATTACACCAAGGTGGAATTTTGAGTCGCCTCAAAAGTGACTCGCCGAATCCATCCGCGCTTTCATTCATTTATGCATATCCGAAAAAGAGTCTCCCCCCCCAGGCACCGGTGCTTTGTGTTCCCCTCCGAGTCAGATCACACACTGAATGGATTGGAGACGACAGATAAAGGGAGTGGAGGCGAGCGGGATATTGCTACACAATCCTTTACCCCAAGGTGGATCTGATCCCAGCGGCAAACTGCTCACCCCTCTAGCCCTGCCGATAAATATTTCAGGCAAGAGAAATCATTGGATATACTGCAAGCTGTACAGCTAGACTGGAGGACATAGGAGATTCAAGTTCACATTACAAGCCTGGGGAAAAGAAGGGAAAAAAAACCTGGATATGATCTCCAGAGACCTCCTGGCTGAGTGTGTAAGGACACACACACACACACATCCATGTGCGTGTGCATTTACAGACCCCTACGCACACTTTTTCATGCAGTGTGCATCTGTAAATCCAGACCAAATGTTGCTTCAATGTGGCTTCGGCGTCCAAAGGACCACCGCAAACACTCACGCGTACGGCCAGCGCCGTGATCTATGACCCTTTTCTGTTTACAATCATCTGTGTGTGCTTTACATGGAAGCTCACAATAGCACACAGGGTCAATGTTCTGTGTTGTGTGCGCTGTGTATTATATAAGAAAATGCTCGTGCGCTCGCACTGTGTGTGTGTGTGTGTGTGTGTGGGTGCGTGTGGGTGTGTGAGACACACGTTAAGTGAGAGTGCCTCGACGGGGCTCGCTCGCCGGAGTGTGAGGGCGTGCGCGTGGGTCGCCGGAGTTAATCCCAGCGTGTCTCTGAGCCATGCGGACAGTGCCGTTGTTTTATTACAGTTAGTGGAGCGCGAGGTAAAGGACAGCCTGGGGAGCCGTCCTTCCTGTCCCGCTCTCTGTTCACAGGTTCACGTGGAGCAGGTGAAGGTCAGCCCCGAGCTGACGGGGTATCAAAGTCTCTCTCTCTCTCTCGTCTCTCGCTCGTCTCTCGTACTGTGTGTGCGCGCGTGTTCCTCTGATATTGTATGGTGGCTCTCCTCTGTGTTCCCTTAGGTAATGTCTTTTCCTTCGTATTTGGGACTTTGAACGATCCGTCTCTTTCGTTCTCTCTTGGCTTATTTTCCTCTCCGTCTGTGTATATTGTGTACCATCCTCTACCATCTGCCCATCTCTCTCTCTCTCACTCTCACTCTCGCTGTCTACTGTTTCCTTCCCACTAGAGCTCTCCCTCTCTTCCGGTGACCCAGTCAGGAGGTTGCAGGAGTGCAGAGTGCAGATTTTCGCACATTCAATGAGCCCCAGTCCCTAAATAAAACACACCACTATGTATTCTGCCAGGGGACACACACACACACACACACAGATACAGATATTTGTTTCACCCATCACGGAAATCACAGGTGCCCGGTCCAGCATGGCATGTTCACGCTGCCTGTAATCAACTCTCCAAAGCCCACTTACATAACAAACCAAAAGGGCAGAGGAGGAACAGTGGACGAGAGGGATATCAGAGGGGACGCAAGGTGGGACGCTGCCGCTAATTTAGTGGCACCAGATGATTACGCCGAATGACAGCGTTGGACTCACTCAGGTCAGCATCCGTTACTGTCAAATTATGGCGGGTGCCTTTCGAAAGACTATAGGCATATTTTCTCATTCCCTTTTGATCCGATTGATTGCAGCATGCTAATAAGTGTTCCCAGCTATCTCTTGCTATTAACCACTGGTGAATGAGCTGAGGCATTTATTCCCTGTGCTTGACTGCTTAACCGAAATAAACCTTGGGATAATTGCAATAGAAGTGTATGGGGGGTGGCAAATTGAGGTTCAGTGGTGCCCTACAGCCTATTTATAGATGTGCAGTGAACTGCTTTATGAAATGAAGTGAGCTGCTGTGTGCTTGTGCGTGCCTGTGTGTGTATACGCCATGCGTGTTGTGTGTGGGATGGTGTGGGTGGTGTGCGGTGGAGGTGTTGGGGTGTGTTTGATTTGTGTGGGTGGTGTGTGTGTGTCTGAACAGAAGATTGTGGGTGCAAGCATGGAGCATGTGTGTCTGTGTATGTGTATAGGTCTTCAAAAGTGCACATGTTTAATGTGCTGAGTACATCGAGTGCAGACCGCACAAGGTCACTTCACTCAAAACACACACTTGGGCTTTTGCCTGTCTTCAATCTGGCAGCTGTGTTCTAATAGACAACCATGGCCACGATGGAAAAATCGATGCAAATAAAAGCCTGAGGTTTTCTTTACGTTATTTTCTGTGTCCCTCCAAGGGAAATCAGTGGCTTAGATACATGGCATTACAGGTCCAGAATGAGGAATGACAAGTGGGTGTTTCCATGTTATACATGTATTCCATTCACTTTTAAAAATAATGCTCTGTGAACAGAATGTTTCAATCAATACTGGTGTACACTGGGACGACACCATTCAGAGGGCACGTCAAACATCTCAGCAAGTCAGCAAAACAAAGAAAAACCTCCAACCAGAGTGTGAACCGTACTGCAGCAATTTGATAGGTGTGGTGCTGCCCTTGCTATTGGCAATGCAAACCTGAGCGTCATCTGCAAGGTAATGATGTGATTCACACGGTGGAGTTTTGTTCAAGATACTGAAAAGTGGTGTGGGAAGGAAAATATATCATGTTACTTAAACAATGTGCAAAATAAATGTGTGAGCAGACTTGTTTTTCCCACTGGGGCGTTAAGTTGTGCAGAGCAACAGCCTATGTCCAACCCATTTCAACTGTTATAATCATTTCAGTCAGACAAATTCATCAGTATTGAAACATCTATTAAAACACACATTATTAATGTGTAATAATATTTGTTGCATGTGTTATTAAACAGTATTAAACGTGATTGCAATTCAGTTTGGCATGGTTGGGACTGCTACCTATTTTGAAGCTCTCTGCTGAAACATATCCGGGACAATACTGAGAGGCAGGTAGGACACATGCATTGATCCCCTGCTGGTAGCAGAAATGCCTGAAGACTCTCCAACTCCTGGTGTCTACCTGAAAACCCAAGGTCTCCCATTTGCAGATGATCTAATTTTGCTGGGTAGGAAAGGACTGCAACTAATCGTAAATCCTCTGCAGTAGCCTATGGTAGTGAATTAAAAAAACACCAAAAAATAATGATATTCCGAAAGAGATAAAGGTTAAAACTGGGACATTTGTAAATCTATTCGCAAATGAAATGAGAAAGTGCCCAATAATACATGCAAAATTTAACTCAGACAATTCCCTCTAATAATTTATATTCAGGAACTAGACAATACATTGGATTAAAGAAATCAACATATCCCTTTTATCACAAAGCATTTAATTGCCAACAACATGATAATAAGAATAATCCCCGATATAGAAAACATACATTTGATTGACGTCTTGAAAAATACTTAACAAAGTCCAATTAAACTTACGTTAGTTGGCCCCAAATAGAAATGACACACTGGCAGAGGATCTGACTTGTGTTTCAGATCCTAAAACTATGGCGAATAGTGACTTAGTACAGATTCGGTGAACACAGAGAGTCTGGCAGTTAAATCAGGTCTCCGCTACTAAGAAAGACTGTGTCAGCCATGTCTCAGCGTAGAGAAGCAATTATTCCATTAGTGTGAAAGGTTAAAAAATAAACAGGAATACTGATTTCATAAAATTACATTGAAGCGTTATGCATTTTAAAACCTAAAGAGAAAAAAGTTGACAACCCATTAGCTGATACAAAATGCACTTTGGCACTCGGTGTACGCTGAAAATGGTACTACCTGTCACAGCCTTAGGACACCCAGTTGTGATACTGCTTAGTGTAATGTTTGACTTCATGTCATATTAGGTTTCATCATCGAATACATCTTGTATTGTGTTACAGTATATGGAGCTATTTGATGTTGCATTGCATTAACACTACCTTCTAACGATATCCTATGTGATCATGTATGGTCATCATTTGTATTATTCCTGTTGTTTTCTTTTGTTTAGTGGTTTTTTCTTTGACTGATGCTTTGGCAATAATCACAGTACAGTATTTCATTCCAGTAAAGTGAATTGAAATTAAAAAAACGTGAAATATATGTTTTGTTGAACTAAAGTCAAAGAATTTTTTTTGACACAGCTTGACTGAGACATATCCTTCCTGGCATTGGGTCGTTCGGTGTCTTGCATAACCAACTAAGAAAATGTACATTGACAGTCTTGCTTCACAGCATACATGTCGTTCATGGACCCATGTGGTTTGTGGTGTGACCTTCAATGCAGTGACGAAAGCCACCCACACACATCCATAAGCTGACAAGAAGTGTTTTGGCGATGAGGGGCACATAGAAATTCTCTGAATGCATGGGATGGCTTGCAGATAATAAACGTATGTGGTGGTAACAGAACACAATGTGCACACATACTGTGCACACACTAGCATAGATTCACACCCACTAGGGCTTTTAAATCTTCCTCGCCACTGGTTTCCCTCTGAGGTGTATGTGTAGAGTGAGTCGCTAATGAAAGGGACAATTTATTTGATGTTAATGGATCAACCTCTCCCATGGGGACAGTTAGTGAGTGAACAAAAGAAACAATTGAATTATTCAAGTTCTCCTGAAAGGTGAAATCAATTAGTTATAGAAGGGGCCCTGTGGTATAAGTGATAAAAAAAAAAGACTGAGGGAAAATCAAAGTCTTGACTGTGTCGCTCAGACTACGCAGCTATTGGTCTAGGTCTACCAGGTCTAGTGTAGATGAAATTGCTGCCTCTCATACCCACCTCTGTTTTAACAGTATTTTAAGAACAAAACAAGAAATCAAGCTACGCATTTCTTTAGAAATCTATTTTGTGGGATTTAATTTGCAGAACACAGTATGTTAGGAACAGACAAATGCCTCTGGCTAAGTGTCATTACATCAAGTTTAAAATTCCTATTGTGAGTTAAGGGTGGAGTCAACACTCAACATGGAAGTCTCTAGCAAAATCGGGCAATACTGCAGATAGCTAAAACCGCTGCTGATTATGCATGGTTGTCACTTCTATTCAGCCTGCAGTTTGGAACCTCAAAATGTACATGAAGTCTATCTGGTTTGTAGTTTACCCCTGTCAGGTCTGGATTCAGTTGTTTATTTACCCAATGCTGGACTCCTGTGTGTGTCTCAGGACTGATAAGGCCTAATCTGGTGGATACGCATTCTGCAGAAATCATTAATGCGCCACAGATGGACGGAGGCCCATTCATATTTCATTATGCCCTCTCTCCATGACTGGCATTTTCAAGTTGAAGTTGTTTTTTTGAAGGATTCGAATAGACGACATGTCATCCCCACCCTAGTTTCACAGTTCATTTTCAAAATCCCCAGATGCAAAATTCCTGTAAAATGTTTTCAGAGAAATTGTTGTTTAAGGCACTAATTCCAGTGGCAACCCCACTAAATATTATCAGGGTGAGTGGTTATTTGACATTGCCTTGGGCACTGAATATTTAAAAAAAACTTAATTCGTCTATGTGAGACGCAACCGAATAAAAGGTTTGAATATCCAACTGAACGTACATTAACAGACCAAGCTACTGAATAAACAACTAAATTAGTATTATCAAACCAAGCTTAATGATTGCTGTCTCTGGGTTGGTGAAATATAAATTGTGGTCCAATTATCTCTGTTTATTTGGCTGACATACGTCTGTCATTCTGGTTGTAGAACGAGTCACTATGTCGGGAGCGACTACTGCCAAGTTTCATCACTAATGTCTACAGTGATTTGGGTTCCATCATCTGGCATTGTATTAAGTGGGAATCCTTTCTAACTGTCTGCTCCGAGACAGTGCAGTAATAAATACACTGTATGTGAAAGGGCTTACAGAGTTGGCATGCTATCATAGCCAATTAAATAGTTACACCATAGCATAGATTCCTCAATATATTTGGATGGGACTAATTCTTGATATAAATTCAAACAAACGTACTTTGTATCAAACATGCCGTTCACTGACATTTGTTTGTCTACCAACATATTGCCTTTAAAAACTAGCGTATTAATACACGGTATAGCCACACTGTCCTTTACCACATCGTACTTCACAGCTACCTACAGTACGAGGTAACAGACAGCCAACACTCTCTGCATCCGGGCCAGGACCTCTGTCTCTGAAGGAGCTGTTGAAGATGGGCACCCTCAGCCTCATGTAAATACCACTTTACACAATCATATACTCCTGTTAGGCAATCTGGCACCCTTTTCAAACATCGATCACCTCCCGATAACCTTTCCAATATAGCACACACGACACTCAAACATATATCCTGTCCTATCAACATCTAGTCCCATGTTACCGAGGATCTAGCACTTCTTAAGGCCTCAGTAAACCCCGCTGTGGAGTCAGTATCTCTGTCGGCTGCATTAGCTTCAACTTGTTGGCATTATGCAGCTGTTACAGAGTAAGGGCTGGAGCTGGCGAGGGACCGAGGAGTTTCCACAAAGGGGGGCCGAGATTGGTCGGCCAGACCGCGAGGCAAGAGCTTGTCACCTTGCGCAAGGTGCAGAGAGTAGAATTGGGCTAGTAAAAATGAGAAGTGACAGGATATTGATTTGCTTATCGCTGCTGTGCAGACACACAGAAGTGAAGGGCGCGCGGGGGAGAGGGAGCGAGCGCGCTTATCTGGCGCCCACGTCTGATAGGGAAAAGAAAAAAAAGATTTCTCAGCCGATTGGTTCACCTCATTTTTTTTGTTCCACTTTCTTCTTGTGCCTTTACAGTAAAAAGGCCTCAACCTTTTTAATTTTATAAATAAAAGTACCCTTTTTAGGTTATAGGATTATCCATGCTGTCTGCGATGGTTATTGATGGGGCTCGTCAGTGTTAGTAATTGGTAAACACAGGTTAGACATATCAATTAAATTACATGGAACAATTTGACTGATGAGTCGATTTCGTCTAGCCCTGCTCCAGCAAGTGAAGCATAAGTGCAGCAACAGGAAGATGGCTCTTTCTTTATCTTCAATTAGCACTGCAGTACTTTAACAGCACAAGTGTGTGCAATTATATAAACAAAATTTTGTTTTTTTTCTTCCTCGAGACATTTAATTGCATTTCTACAGGTTCTTCAGCTGCCAGATTCAATTTACACACAGGTAAGAAATGCTGCCCAATAAAAGTTATTATTCAAAAGAGACCAACAAACCTCCTCTTCCATAGCCTCAGCTTGCCAGATATAATGATCATTTTGGCATTGTTTTTTAGCTAAGGTTATAGATACCGTGACAAAGAAAGAAACCATTAGTCATAAGACATAACTATAATCTCAGCATCTAATTTAGTTATTTCCTTCGGGATAAACATTGTGACAGGAAAATACTATGAATACAATTATAAAGCCAACTTTAGGCAAGATCATTTTGGGGAAACTAAATATCATATAGTTTTTCCAATGTTCCTCTTCTTTAATTCAGTCAGGATAACACAAACTGTAGATACATATTATGATTAAAAGAACCAGCACATAGAACAATCTAAATAGACCAACTGATTAATGAGCAAATAATTATTGGATCTGCCCTAACAAAGCAATAGCACCCTGTGTTCCACCTCTGACTTACCTCTGAAGCTAAGCAGTGTTGTCCCTGGTTAGCCTTTGAATGGGATATCAGCTGCTGCTCGAGGTGGTGTTAGTAGACCAGTTGGGGTCACTCTGCCCTCTGGTCGGTAGCAGTCCAATGCCTCAGGAAAGTGACAGGGACACTGTCCTGTACAGAGTGTGGTTGTTGGGTGGGACCTAAAATGGGTGTCCTGACTCTGTGGTCATTAAAAATCCCATGGCACACTACTCGAAAAGTAGGGGTGTAACCCTGGTGTCCTGGCTAAGTTCCCACTCTGGGCCTATATCAATACTGGCCACTTAATCACCCCTAAGCTCCCAATTGGCTAATTAATCCCCTCTCCTTCTCCTTGTGGCCCTTGTTAGGTCATCAACTGATGTGTGATGAGCAAGGCTGGCGCAAAATGGCTGCCGTGGCATCACACAGGTGGGTGCTACACACTAGCAAGATCCCCATCCAAATGTAGAGTTTTGGGTGTATCAATTATAAATGCATATCAATTATAAACATTATAAATCTGTTCTGTAGACTCATACTCCTACAAACCATGTTCTCATCATGGTTGAAAAACCTTTAATCTTCAACCTCTTGACCTTTTTAATAGCTGACTCCATTTTGAGTACATATAAATAGGAACTCTGGGTTCACATGCAACATTCTCACAAGTCATTTCTAGTAATCTTTTGTAAGGAGATAAAGGAGACGCTTAAAAGCACACTGTCCCCTAGGTTGATAGTACAACTTGTCAGGTTGGGTTTGCTTACTGTAGTTGTCATGTCTCCAGAGAGATAGCTTCATTCATCTCATTAAAATTGTAATCGTCGAAAGGTTCGGAGCACATTGCAAGTGACGGCGAAAAGCCACAGCACTGCCAAAATTTGAATGAAATGTCTGTCATTAGATTTCGTTTTTCTTTTTTTTCTTCTTTCAGTTGAACCATTCCCTGGAAAGATGAGGGGACAGTGGAAAAGGCACTGACAGATTACGACACCCCCTATTAGCAGAGTTCACACACTTACAAGGTTAATCTTACCATATTTTGTCACTGGCGTGATAGAGTTGTCAGCACAGTATGAAAAAGAGAAGCTCTAAATTGATCCCTCTACACTATACAGTTAATGGAAAGATCGCAAGGACACTGGGGGAAACCTAAAATAAGTAGAAGAAAAAAAGATTGAGATTGAGAGGATGATTAAATCGTCTTCATTTACTTAACTGGCTGCTAATATTTCAATTAGTGTGGCTGGCGGCTCTGTCACTTGTAGGGTTAAAATTGGAACAGAGGGGATGGAGAATGACTCCCACTGATTAATAGGAGGAAAGGAAGCCTTCCGCACACACATGGGAGACGCCCCTCTGGCACCGTTCATCACTGCCACCTCCCCCCATGTTCATGTCACTCAGCGCCCATCTGTATAAGAACTATAGCGCTGGTCCCGTTGCCAACCCATTGTACAGCGTCTGCAGTTTAGCATCTTCTTTCTTTGCAGCGAGAATGGGATACTAGTCTCTCTCCAAGCTGGTGGAACACGGCTGTGGAAGAATTTGACAGAAAGCACATTTGAGACTTCCTCTTCCCCCCTCTTCTGCCCTTTCCCATTACCATAAACCCACTCACTCATGATAACCATTAATGTAGCGTCTTATTAAAAACCTATCAATAGCTGCTCTGCCATCGTGCTAATGGCCAGGAATCTCTCTCAGTTAAACCTCGACTTTGGTCTCCACTCCGGCCTAATGAGAGCCATCGCTCAGCATCTCTTTGGGCTAAATCACCTTTATTTGTATCTGCCCACTCGTGCTGTTGGTAATTTATGGAGGAGGACGCCGAGGGAGATGCATTACGGCGGGGGGCCCGAGGGCTGAGGCAGGAAGCGGGGGGCGGAGGACTCGGAGGCTGTGGTGATTCAATCTGGTGCTGCGAGGGACCGCGCGGTGGGCCGTTAATTGTTCTGTAGGCCGAGCTCGGGGCCATAGAAGTGTGCCAACGACGAGGCTTCGTTTGGACGTTTATCTCCCATTGACGCGGTGGAGAAATGGATGCATTTGATGCCGGCAGAGCGCCTCAGCAGGAGTTTGCCCTCTAACTCGAGAAGGAAATTGAATATGGTCCCATCCATCTGAGCTGTTAAGGGCACCCCGTGAGAAATGTGGGGGAGTGCTTAAGCGGTTGTTTACTGTCCGGCACAAAGGCTCACCCTCCGCATACTTTGGTAACGGAGTCAGAAAGCTTGTCAGTCCCAATGTATAGGGTGGACCCGCAGATTGACATGGAAGCAAGTCTTGAAACCAGACAGCACGTTATTGCACAACCCACATGAAAAGTAAAACCTGTAAAACTAAATATTTGACAAACACACACACACACACACACACACACACACCATTACAACTGTAAAATCATTGTTTATCAATCATACATTTTACAATTTTCCTCATCATCTGTCCAACAACGATACAAAATACAAAAACCCCTAGCCATACCACAATAGTAGATGTGGCATCACCCACTGTGCACTACAAAGGCCTACTGTTGCCACAGAGACCCAATGTTAGATCCCTTTCCAGGTCTAGAATACTACCAAGACCTAACGGCAGCGCACTACAAAGGTTTAGTGCGCCACAGAGATCTGGATCCTATAGAGAGCCGAGCAGGCGTCCTTTGAAATGCCCCCAACTGTCACCACTGTCAATAAGTATAAAGCTAAACAGAGCCACAATGGCTCTCGCTGGCAGCAAAGGTAACCAAGGGCAGACTCCCATCTAATATTTATGATGGAGGCCGAATCATTGAAAATCACCTATTCATTAGCCAGCAGTGCATCCACTGACTCCCTCATTAACTCGCATCTCCGCTGCCATGCAGCGGGCCGACCAGGGCTGCGGGGGGAGAGATGGATGTGGGCCGCTTCTTTGATAGTGCTTGTAATAACCATCGCCCAAACAAGGCCAATAACAGCCTTTATGTTATAGCCATGGCAATCATCGTCAGTCCAGGAGCCTGCCGCAGCCTAACCGCCAAAAAGGGGCGCTTGCCAAGAGCGAGAGTAATATTAATGCACTTTGAAGAATGTGGAGGATGGCATGCTCCTGGACAGGTGCCAGGCACACATCCAGAGCCGCAAAATCACCGAAGAGTAGCTGACTCAGGGAATGACACTGACAGTATCTCAGGGCTCTGCGCCTTTTCTCACTCTTCCTTGCCTGCACAAGCAGGGCTTCAGATTTAGTCTTTCACTTGGGGGGGGGGGGGGGGGGGGGGGGGGGGGGGGGGGGGGGGGGGGGGGGGGGGGGGGGGGGGGGGGGGGGGGGGGGGGGGGGGGGGGGGGG
>JAVQIZ010063418.1:0-12885 GCA_036023535.2 Galaxias brevipinnis
TGATAGGGTACCGGCAGTCCTTTCCCTGTGCATGCAGAGAGGTAGGAGTGGCAGGTAAGATATATGCTTCTGTACATTCAGCAGGTGTGTTAACAAGCAAGGTATGCCTGGGGGCAAACCAGAGGGGCGGAGTCAGTTTTCTGTACATTAAGAGTGAGAAAGAAACATGTAAATCCTTTACACACACGCATGTATCGACACATATACAGAAACACATACACGCGCGCACACACACACACACACACACACACACACACACACACACATGCACTTACGCAAAGGTCAGCTGCCTGCTGAATTGGTTTTAATCAGCAGCGTCTTGTTCTATAATGAGCCAGCTCAATGCAGCTTTTGTTTGTCCTGGTATCATGTCGCTGTCTGTCTGTCTGTCTGTCTGTCTGACCTGATAGTATACAGTCTGGCCTGTCTAAACCACCCAGTAATAAGCTGGATAGCACATTGGCCCTGCTCTGTCTAAACCACCCAAGCTGGATACCACATGACCTGCTCTGTGAGGTAACACGCAAAACAGGTTCCTCCTCCAGGCCTCCCTGTCAATCACAAGGTCAGGTGATGACGATGAACAGCATCTTTGAACCAGTGACATTTTTTGACAGATGAGACAATGTGTTTAGTTTTTCTATAGGACTAATCCTGGCGCTTTGCATGTTAGAGAACATATTTAATTGACCACCTCAGGCTAGTGGAAAAACAAAACTTTTTTTTGTTCGCCGAGAAGCCTTCGAAGGGGGAAGTCAAACAAAGCTGCAGGGCTTTTCTTTAGGACCCAATCCCACTCGGCATTTTAAGAAGTAGAGAGAGGATGGAGGAATGGAAGGAAAGGAGGGGACAAAGGACAGAAGGGAAAGATTTATTATTGTATCAGCAATAAGAAATCAGGAAGAGAATGTCATGTGGTGTATCTACATACATGTTGTTGTTGCGGTGACGGGTTACATGAAAATCTGTGATTGTGTTGATAGTCATACCTCAACCAACAGAGACGTTCACTGGCAACCTATATGATCATGCAAAGCAGCGTTATGGGTTTGCGTGCCTAGACATGCTCAATGTGAAGAATCCTGTCACTGCACCAGGACATTCCTGTCTGTCTGAAACTATATTGTACAAGTACTTCCTCTGGGCTGGGGGGGTGGGGGGGGGAGGGGTGTCGTAACACCTCCTACCTGTGCCGGACGCACTTTGAAAGTGACCGTCTTTTCTGTGTTTTATGCAAAGCAGGAGTTTACGTGGCCTTGTTTAGGAAGTGCTACTTAGTCCACTATGATGTACACACACAGACGCATGCAGACGCACCTCGTCCTACGAACATAATTATGAGGTGTAATGACACCTGACGAGGTGGTGACAGGGGGATGGGGGGGTTGGCGCCAGCTTACGTCCTGTCAATGCTGCCTGTCCCAGACAGACTGTCTTCCTGTCCTATCGAAGTCACAGTGCTTTGTATTTGTGATTTTTTTTATTGCTTTGCGTTGGCTACATTTGCATTTACAACAGCCACTGACACTTAATATTCTCTCTCTCTCTCTTTCTCTCTCTCTCTCCCTCTCTCTCCCTCTCTCTCTCTCTTTCTCTCTCTTTCTCTCTCTTTGTCTGTCTTTCTCTCTCTCTCTTTCTCTCTCTCTCTCTTTCTCCTAACAGCTGCCATCTGTTTGCTGAAGAAGCTTCTGGAACCCGACCCGGCAAAACGACCCAACATCCACCAGGTGATGGCGGACTCCTGGCTGCAGCTGGCCAACTATCACACTGGGGCACCCTACCTCAACAGGTGAGCAGCACACACACACACACACACACACACACACACAAGGTTCTCCTCCCATCAACATGGTGTGTGTTAAACGCTCCCCCCTCCCTGTAGTACATCTCTGGGGGGCTTGTCTCTGACTGTGCTACCCCTCCCTCCTCTGCAGGATCCACATCGAGGAGATCAACCACATGGTCCTCCTGCACATGACGGAGAAGATGGGCTACAAACACAGCGAGGTTCTGAGTGCCGTGCTCACCAACCGAGCCTGTCACACCCTGGCCGTCTACTTCCTGCTTAACAACAAGATGAAGAGGCTCTCCAAGGAGTACAGGGTGAGGAGGAGGAGGAAGAGGACAAACACACAGACACAGTCACTCAATTACATTACACACATAGAAACACAGACACACACATACTCACTCACTACCCACATCTAAAGCTTCTTTTTTTTTTTTTAACACTTATCCAAAAATAAATGTTCAGCCACTATTAGATAACGTAAGAAGAACAGAGGTGGTTGTGTCTTGTTCTGTGGTGAGTTCACATAGTGGTGTCACAAAGACGCGCTAATTCAATCTGCTGTTCTAATAGAGGAACATTGAGCATACTACAAACAAAAACAGAGGGACAAAAAGAGCACCACTGTCCCAAACTCTGAGAGAAAGAGAAACACGTGTGTTTCACCTGGGAGAACACAGATTCCTGGCTTCATATCAAAGAGTGTTTAGTTTACTGCCATCTTTATAATGCCGTGTCTGTTGTCTAAGTAGCTGTGCTGACACCGAGTCTGTGTGTCTGTGTGTGTGTGTGTGTGTGTGTGTGTGTGTGTGTGTGTGTGTGTGTTTAGGAGAAGCAGTTCCAGGAGAAAAAAACTGAGAAGAACGAGTACTTTCAGACCCAGTGGAGGAAGCACGTGGACAAGGTCACCATCCCCCCCAAACAGACGCCTGTCTACCTGGCCGTGAGCAAAGGCCCCAGCAAGGAGAAGAAACACAGGACAGGTGAGGAGCCTACAGCCACCTCACCTGACCTCTACCCTCACCCTCCATCTCTCCGCTCAAAGCAGCCTGCAGCCATCTCACCTGACCTCTACCCTCACCTCTCAAAGCAGCCTACAGCCACCTCACCTGACCTCTACCCTCACCCTCCATCTCTCCGCTCAAAGCAGCCTTCAGCCACCTCACCTGACCTCTACCCTCACCCTCCAGTGCTCCTCTCACTGCAGCCTTCAACCACCTCACCTGACCTCTACCCTCACCGCTCAAAGCAGCCTTCAGCCACCTCACCTGACCTCTACCCTCACCCTCCATCTCTCCGCTCAAAGCAGCCTTCAGCCACCTCACCTGACCTCTACCCTCACCCTCCATCCGTCTGCTCACAGCAGCCCAGGAGAAGCCCGCCGGCCGGCTGGGTGAAACCCGCTCACACACAAAGCGTCCATCTCGCCTCCATCCCATCCACCACCTCCCCCAGCATGTACGTGCCCCCCCCCCCTCTTCATTCCACACGCACACGCATGTTTAACACACTGTGTCATACGTGACTTCACATGTAGTATGACGCTCCAGAGTGACAGGAAGTGGGCTATGAGCAGGCTGAGTTCAGAGGCTACCACAGAAGAAGAAGAGTTATAGTGTTAAACATGGTTTGGTTCAACAGAACGTTTTGCAGTCATCGGAATAGTTTGAGTCAAACCAAAATGTTTTTTTTCTTTTCCTCATCTCTGTTGTGGCCATGTAATACCAGATTAAAGTCATAGTTTTTGTCAATATTATGACTGACCATTGTTCTAGCATTGCAATGTAGTTTCAATAGCGATCCATAACACCATTGTTTTTTTTCCCGTTTTGGTCACTTGACCTTATATACATAGTGGTACAGCATTGTGTAGGGGGGAGAGAGAGAAAGGAAAGGAGAGAGAGAAAGAAAAGGAGAGAGAGAAAGAAAGTGTCCAGACAGAACAGGGATTGTTTTTCTGTGTTGATAGGAGAATAAGATGGCTTGAGGCTAAAGTTGGTCGCCACAGAACAGGTCTAACAGCAGCAATGGGGGAGAGAACCTGGGTTCATTGTGTGTGAGTCGGAAGACGCTACGCTAACCATGCTAGTGTCTCTCCTCTGTGCTATCCTCCCCTCCCTGTGATCTGACGTCACCCCCTCATTGCTCTGTGAAGGAGTCTGAGAATGCTAACGGTGCTAACTGTGCTAACTATGCTAACAGTGCTAACGTCCCTTATCCCCTGTGCTCCCCTCAGGTCTCCTTCGTGCTATTACAGGCGGCCATCGAAACTCTCCTCTGGCTCCTCCAGGCACCGTGGCCTCCTCCTCCATGGAATACCTAGAAATCCACCCTCTCTTTTCAAACCCACAGCCTCGCCCGCGCCTAGCAACCCTCCAGCCAGTCAATAGCAGCCCGGAGCACAACATGCCCGCGCCGCCAGCTCCGTCACCTATCGGGATGCACTCGTACGACTCACTCTCCAAAGCCGAGCACGTGGAGGCGGCCCCCTCACCTCCCTGGTACAAACTGACCAACGGCACCTTCTCCCCGCCGCGCCACGTCTCCGCCTTCCACCCAGACTCCTCCTACCTGAAGAAGGCCACCATCCCCAGCCCCCCCGTACTCATCGTCAACCCGCAGCCCAAGAAGAGCAGTGGAGGTAGTGGTGGTGGTGGAGGCAGCGGTGGTGGAGTCGGCTGCGGTGGGGTCGGCGGTTTAGCGGACTGGTGCGGCTCCTCAGACACCAGCGGCAGCCCCCCTAGCACAGTGGGAAGCCCCCCCGGGACCTCGGCCTTCAGCCCCCCTAGGTCCGCCTTCAGCGTGCTCAACCCGTCCTCTGCCTTCAGTCCTCCGTCCAGTGGGGGCAGCAGCGATCCCGACAGCCCCCAGCACCGCAGCAAGTTCCCCTCCATGGGCATCGGACAGATCCTGAAAAAGAAGGTGCAGCTGCAGCCGTTCACGTTCAGGGCGGAACAGGTGGAGGAGGAGCTGGTGTCTCCGCCTCCGTATCCCATGCAGACCCTGCTCTGCGCCTCAGGGGCACTCAAGACCCTCTGCTGAAAACAAAAGAAGAAGAAGAAGAAGAAATAAAAAAAAGACTGATTCTAAGCCTCTCTCGTTTGAGGAGGTGGAGTTTTTTTGAGCGGCCTTTTGAACTTTGAACTCTGTGTTGTCTGTGTAAAAAAAAAAAAAAAAGTTAGTGCAAACAAAAAGACATTGAGATGTTGCTGCACTTCTGTACCTCACTCTTTTTATGTGTCTGTGTCCTTTTTGTAATGAGGGGTTTGGTGACAATGAGAAGGAGATTGTAGATGGATCTCTGGGGAGTTATTCAAACCCACTATGTCCTATAGATACACTAAATGTACATGTGAGCGCAATAGAACCACACACACACACTTAAGACACTTACACACTTACACACTTTCAAACCAGACCAAGGTGTGTTGAATGTAATTTTGACGGGGAGGTTTTTGTAATGTAGAACTGACTGTAGTCTGAGACTGCCATGTTTGAACTGTGACGGAGTCTCTCCCCCAACTCCCACTCTCTCCCAGAATGCACTATAAGCTCAACCAAACCTACTAACACAACAGGGTCCACACAACACTTGACGCAAATAAATACATCTCTGTATCACGCAAACTGCTGCATAGCTGTGTGGGATCTGGCACATAGTTGCTGTGGAGCAACACCAACGGACCTCGGTTCCTCTTGTCTTTATTTTCACGAATGTCTTAAGTAAATTCGTCAGAGCCGTCATCAATGTGCCAGTTCCACTAGAGAGCCACTTAATCCAGTAGAATTAACTGCCACGTCGTTTGTCTTCGACAGAGAGTTTCTGCACGGTTGCAGTGTCAGCTTTAAATACAAAATGACACTGGCGTTTCATCAGTCACGGCAGTGCAGAGCTCTATGTTGGTCTGATTGCCTGCCCCCCCACTCCCCCGCCCCACTCCCCCCGCCCTGGCCTGACTCATAGCGCTGTGCCCACCGTCTGTGAGTGCAGACTTTAGCCCAGCGTGACAGGGCCATCTATCTACCCCACACAGACTGCTGAGAGTGCCCAAAGCTGAGGGAACTGAAGAGGTGGGCTTGGAGTCGCAGTACCTTGTCCCTAAGGTCCCCATAAACCTGGAGTCCTGTCTGCGCTTATACTGCCATTTTGGGACCATCCCTAAAGTCCCCATAAACCTGGAGTCCTGTCTGCGGTTTTACTGTCTTTTTGGGACCATCCCTAAAGTCCCCATAAACCTGGAGTCCTGTCTGCAGTTATACTGTTGTTTTGGGACCATCCCTAAAGTCCCCAAAAACCAGGTGTCCTGTCTGCGGTTATACTGTCAATTTGGGACCAGCCCTAAAGTCCCCATAAACCTGGAGTCCTTTCTGCGGTTATACTGTCGTTTTGGGACCAACCCTAAGGTCCCCATAAACCAGGTGTCCTGTCTACAGTTTTACTGTCGTTTTGGGACCATCCCTCAAGTCCCCATAAACCTGGAGTCCTGTCTGCGATTATACTGTCGTTTTGGGGTTCATGTCTCAGTGTTCACCGCCACGCCGAATATTGCCAAGAAGATACTTTGTAAATATAAAAAAAAAAAAAAAAGATAAATAAGAATGAAAGCAGGATTGTAGTGGCGTTTCATTGTTTGTGTAAATACAGTGTGGTTTGAGTGTGTTCAGGGGTTGGTGTATATTCTGTATAAAAACAATTCCAGTGTTCTCATTTAGACAAACTGTGACTTCCTCATTCCTTCACTTCTCAACGTGTTATCATATATAGAATAACAGCTTCCACTTTACCACAAGGCACTGTTAACATCATCTGTATATGTCTTAAAACTGAAATCCTGCATGCAAACTTTTGAATTTTGAAATGTACTGTTTTTTAAATATGTATTTGTAATGTTTCTGTTGATAAGGAGATTTGGATATGAATTTTTTTGGGTTGTCTTTTGTAAGCTTTTCTAACGGATCGCTTCGCTTGAGTTGTCGAGAGATTTCTATGCTGTATAAAATATTTTAAATATTTATACTGAAACCACTGTGTCTGTCTAGTCCTTCTGACTCATCTGACAACTGTCTGGTTTTCACTCCTATAGGTCAGACATGCATGCTTTGTTATGTCCGTGTGTGTATGTGTGTGTGTTCTTGTATGTGTGTGTGTATCAAGGAGAAAAAAGTCTGCAACTCCGATTATGCTCGACTAGTAGTATTTATTGACGCATATAAAAAACTACAAGGTTTTGACCAAATCTGTCTTTGTCAGGTCATAATTGGGGCATGCGCAACCACACCACTATAAGTAGTCAGATGGGACACACCTGTAATCTATTCACTCCAAATTAGCAGGTGACATGATCCAAGACACAATGAGCTCCACACCATGTTCAATACAAAACACAATAAAACACGCAATTCATCAAATATTCTGAATTAACAACAGCACATCTGTGTACATTTTCAAGTATGTTTCAGTGTGTGTGTGTCTTTGTATGTGTGTGTGGGGTATGTGTTGTGTGTGTTTGTGAGAAAGATACATTAGACTAAAACAGGCCTTGATATAAGTATATCAGCTCTGTAGTAAATCCCCAGTAACAAAACTTTTCTTTAACTATTCAGTTCAGTAAGAGGAGAGCAACGGTCTGGCGGCAGTTTGAGTCCCCCCTCCTGTGTGTGTGATGAGTGTGTGTGTGTGTGTGTGTGTGTGTGTGTGTTGGGGGGCGCTCCTTCACGACCTCGCCCCACTGGGGCCGTTTTTGTTGTTTTGCTGTATCCATTTCCCACGAGGACACCTGTGATGGTCAGGGGAGCCTTACAACAGCTGAACAACCCTTTGGGCTCTCACACACACACACACACACACACACACACACACACTCCTAATCCCCTCAGCTGTGACTCTGACATTTACCCCTCATCTCCACATAGCTTCCTGAGCAGACAAGTAGAGGGGGGGGGGGGTGTGTGTGGGAGGGAGGGGGGGGGGAGTAGGGGTTTGTGTGTGTGTCCCCTAAAACCTCTGAAGCGTACAGACATGGCTCTGAGATTAGATATGAGAGGCTAAGCTGATGAAAGCCCCAGGGGCCAGAGTGGGTTCCTGCGTTACAGTCAGAAGCCCTTTGTTTACCAGAGAGACACAGACAGAGCTAAACCCCCCATGTTGCCCTGCCTCAACCCCCACACACCACACACTCACACACACACACACACACCACACACACATGCCACAAACAAACACAGACACCCCCACCACGCATACATAGACACACACACACCACAAACACACGCACCCACACCACACACACACACACACACACACACACACACACACACGCCCTAGGTTGATATAAAGAATGGGCTATGACAGGGAGCCTCCTGTGGGTTTAAACACGTTCTGGGGAGAAAGGGCAATACAAACCAGAGGGCACACACACACACACAAACGGTTAATTACAGAGAACCCCATTCATATGCACCAAGCGTGTCACACCATGCATGTATGTTTAAACTGTCAGATAAATGAAGTGTAAAAAAAAAAACTAAAAAAAAACGACTGAAAGGTTTTGCTAAAGCAATCTGCCTTGAAGGACTATCTCTATGAGGACACTCTGAAAGGGGTCAAACAAGCTGAAGCCTAAATGAAAAGGTTACTTGGTTATTGAAGGGTACTTGATTTGATAGCTGACAGACTGTGGGCACAATGTCCTAACAGTGCTATTAATATAATAATAGCATGCTAAAATACTAATAAACTGATTAGTCTTAACAGTAATGAATGCTCACACAATGAAAAAAGCAGGACTTGCCAAAGCCCTACAAAGAAATAGAAATAGATCAATTAAATGAAATTGATCCGGCGAGTGACGTGCTTCTAAACTCCAGAGTGAAGAAACAAAGAGCCATGCCACGGTCATCAACTACTTAACACAAAACAGTTCCTCAACAAAACAAATTAAGCTGTATAACTGTGAGCATATCGGCCATTCAACAATCCGGTCTTTATATAGAAGGGTTTAAGCAGAGGCAGAGGACGGAGAACTTTCCTATAGCACCTTCACAGCATTACCAATAAAGTCACTGACCACTTTAATACGGACCTTTGGCTAGCTCTGTCAATATGTTCCAGCTTAGACTCCAATGACACTAATCTTCTTTTCAGCTTGTCTGTAATACACAGAGACACAAACACACAGACACAGAGACACACACACACACAGCGCCAGGCAGAGCAGGGTGTTAGCATGCAGCAACAGCTTCCTTTGTGTCTGAGAAAAGCAGACAATTAACCTAGTCCTAGCGGTATGCTCAGGGACGTGACGTCACACACACACACACACACACACACACACACCCTCCGAATCTGACATAGATTAATAGCTCTTGGTGGCATAAGGGAGGAGTGAATTGGAGAGGTAGAGAAAGATAAGACTCTCCTGTAATAAAGGTATATCAGGCAGGTAGAGGAGCAGCACTGTGAATTAGAGAGGTATATAGAGAGAGATAAGACTCTCCTGTAATAAAGGTATATCAGGCAGGTAGAGGTAAGCGGGTCTAAGTAATGATGTCAGATCTGATATCTCCTCAGGGAGCTTTGCTGAGGTAAGATTGTCCATTTAACTGGTGATTAATGACCTAAAAAGATACTCAGTGACAAGCTAAAGAAACTCAACAAACTGGTTGTTTTCCCCCGTGAGGGATTTAGGGGGAACAGAATCCACTTGAAGTAATGAGGCTGCTAACTCCACGTCACTGAAGACCTGCTTTTCCGAACGATGAAGAAGTAGCCTGCGTACAAAAGGCCTGGACAGACGTCTTTAATTACTCTGGGTGGACAGCGGAGATTTAAGGAGATAGAATCAATTCGGAAGAGGGAGTAGTGATCAGTTTAGGAGTCATGGTGATTTGACACCAACACTGAGATTAACCCTACGGGCTCTCTATCTCTCTCTCTGTCTCTCTCAACGGGCTAAAGAAACTGAGAGAATGTGCTGCGCGTTAGTTAAACTACTATAGCTTCATAGGGTTAAATTACGCATGAGTCTTGTTTGGTTACATTACATAGTTAACCTTTAATTCTCAATAGACATCACAGCCTCTGGTCATTTATTTCACATATCAATCAGAATAAATGGATAGTATTGAATAGAATTTTTTCTTTTTTTTACTCAAACTAATTGTTTTTGATATTAAAATAAAACGTGAAAGTACACAATCAGTCTAAAAAAGATACGAGAGATTATGCACAAGCGTCTAACACAAAAACCATGATGTCATCAACAGGACTAGGCTGGGGTTGGGTTGAAAAGGTGTGGTTGTGTGTGTCTTCAGAGACCAGACACGCAAACGACAACATTCAACAGATTGAATGGAATTCAATATTTAACACCTCTGCATTACTAATATTATGATAAATGTATCAGACACAGTAATAGTCTTTGCGATGTTACTTTACTGCAACTAAAGTAGATTTGAAATGTAAGAGGGTGTGGAATTAGAGAGGTTTCTTTTTATTCAGACACACACACACACACACACACACACACACACACACACACACACACACACAGTGCACCCAGACACCTACAGCAGAGACACTGGAACAAAGGACTGGTCCCTTCCTGGTCACCTCACACGAAACAAAAATAAAAAGAGATACAAAAACATTATCCATTACTCTGCACAGTATTTATTTCAGGCACATTCCTATTATTTTTCATTTAATAGAATCATTTGAATTTATTTTTGTTTTATTTATTTGAGCAAAAAGTGAATCATTTCTAGTGTTTTCTCACAGGTGGCACTCCCTCAGATATTTTCCATCCCAAAAAAAAAAAAAAAAAGAAAAAAACAAGAGAGCGGGAATCCAATCAAAGGCCAGAGCTCGGCCAATAGCAGCCCAGTGTCTGTGGCAACAGCGGCGTCTGTCTACGGAGCCATTGGCCAGGTGTTCGATGCAGGAACGCCTGCGATTGGCTGATTGGGAGACGATGCTTCATTGCCTCCATGGCAACATTGCCTCCTTATTGCTCGGAAGGTGAACGGAGGGAAAGCAGGGAGGCGACTTAGACACCCTTCTGAATTATGCATCCTTTGTCCCAGAGCAGCAGTTCCGTGTGCCTGGGTATTGACTGTGATGTGTGTGTGAGACGGTGATGTATGCGTGTGAGACTGTGATGTATGCGTGTGATGTGTGTGTGTGTGTGTGTGTGTTTTGGTGGGATGAGTGGTTGCCGGTAACAATGCGTTGGGAGGGGTGAGAGGGGTTCAAACCGCTGCAATAATTACACTCCACAGTGCAATGCATCCAGCAACAACGTGTCTATATATACCCGCTAAATGAGCTCAGAGACTCTGACATAAGACAGAGCCCACATCCTCTACGTTTCATCCCCAGCCAAAGAAAAGGAGGCACTGTTCATTATTATTTTGGTTGTTGTTCTTTTCAGAATCTCTCCGATGATAAAGGGAAATAACATCACATCTGTCCGGCCGGTCAAACAGCAAGCCAACAGACCGACCAATCGGCTAGCCGGCAGGCTTTTCTGCCAGCATCAGCTACCCACACACACCTCATCCCCTCTGCAGGGGGGGTAGGGGGGGGTGGCAACCACAGGACGACCGCTCCACTTGTAACAAAGAACACCACGAGTCGACTGTTGTTGTTGTTGTTTTACAAGCGAACGCGAGAGGGAGGAGAGAGACAGAGCGGGGGAGGGTGGGGTTAGGAGGAAGAAGAGAAAAACACCCTCACACAGGGATTTAAGCGTGGGTTCATTCCGGAGACTCCTCCCCCAGTATCCGTCTCAGTGTGAGGAGGAGGAGGAGGAAGAGGAACGTCGGAGGAGCCGGCCCGGCTGCTCCATGCTGTGGCTCCGATGACGAGACGGCTACAGGCGCTCGACTCTAGCACGTGCTTCTAGCTGCCATGACAACCTTCCCTTGGATACAGCGTGCTGGTTGGCCGCTGCTCGGTTCCAACTGTTGTTGTTGGGATCTGGCTGACGCCGCATGGCAGGGTGGGGGGGCGGGGGGGGGACAAGCTCTCTCAGCCTGGTAGAAAGTGTTGCTAGGCATAGGCATTTTGGAAAGCGTGTTGATAAACAAACGGCTCTAGATAAACAGAAATACCCGGTTGACCCCATTCAACCTGGTGAACACAAGCTGTTTAGAGAATCTGCCTCTGAGCAGCTCAGAACTCAAATCTCCAAAACATTCAGGGAATAGCAATACATATTTACAGCTTACTTTGTTTTATATTTAAAAAAAATACAATTTCAATTGGTATTTTAACGGCACAAAACTATAGTTCACTTCAAACATGAACGCAGTTTTTCAAAATGTAACCAACGAACAGGACGTGGACTGAACGCTTTAAAAAACAGGACACACAATTATAGAGATAGACAGAAAGCTATTTAAATAAAGATGAACCCTAAACACATAGTGAGCCTATCCGTAGCTGCAGTCTGGGTGTCTTTAACAAGAAACCAACGCCCAAAACAACAAAACAGCTGCCATAGGCCCGTAGTTTGGACACGGATTGACGTGAAACAACTGGCTCTTCCCGACGGTGTCGTCGAGGAAAAGGGAAAGCAGGGACTGAATAACCTTGACAGGTCAGATCAATAAAACCACATTAAGCCGAACGGAGGCGTGCGGAATGCCAATGAAAGCCCTTTCCTACGCCAGGAGACAAGGGGAGCCAGGGTGCCGCTTACCAGCAGACATCCAGCGGCAGCCCTGATTGATTACAGGAGCTGGTAGCAGCCTTTGTCCCCCCGCCCCCGCCCCCGCCACCGCCGCCCAATCGAACAAAGGACACTTTGGGCGGAGGAGAGCGCACACGCGTGTTAGGCGTGTGCTGTGTGTGGGCAATGTGAGAGGAGGTGTGTGTGTGCCGTGTCTGTTAGCCCTATGTGTGTGTGTGTGTGTGCGTGCGTGTCGTGTGTGCGCGTACGCTGTGTCTGGGTAAGATGAAGGGAGGTTAAAACAAGTTTGGGTAGGGCGTTGTCAAGAACACGGAGAGGCGTTGTTGGGTGGGGGTGGGGGGGGTTTACGAAGCGGTGACGGCATCCTTGATGGGTCAGTGGACTGGGTGTCCTGAGGGGGGG
>JAVQIZ010063424.1:0-13454 GCA_036023535.2 Galaxias brevipinnis
ATATATATATATATCGTAGTCGTTTAAGGCAGCACGGTGGCTCAGTGGTTAGCACAGTTCTCCCGTGTTTGTATGGGTTTCCACTGGGTGCTTCAGTTTCAATCAGTGCCCTGACACTGCCAATAGAACTGGTGTCACTCTGTGTGTGTGTCTGATCTGTGTGTGCAAAAAGTCTGTTGCGATATGTTGGGTGAGCAAGTTTGGCGCAAATTGGCTGCCATGGTATCACCCAGACTGAGTGTTGTGAGTGATAGCAGTCTGTCTGTCCGTCCATTTGTTGTGTGTACCTAATTGACAACCAATTTGTAAAGCACTTTGAGTCCCATGAAAAGCGATAAAAACGAAATCCAATTAAATTATTATTATTAATTACAATCAACACTTGATGCTGCAGCGTAAAATACACTTATGATCAATTCACCACATAATCAGTGTTCCTAATGGAACTGTCAGTGTAAACGCTGCAAGCAGCACCAAGCACCAAGCTGCAAGCAGCACTCTGCACTGTCTCAGTAGAAGCATCATGAAGAGAGAAAAAGAAAAATGACACCAGTATTCTTTCAAGAGCCACATTGGGGGCTGCCAAGTGGTAGAGGATAGTAGAAAAGAAATACATCTTCCTGCAGCATACCCATAATTATTTGTGTGTTTGTGGTGTCTGTGAGTGTGCGCACACACACACACACACACACACACACACACACACACACACAGCGAGAGAACCACAAGATTCTGTAAACCCCCCTTAATACATTTCATTACAGACGAGTGCATACACGCAGAAATAACAAACAAAACCGCACACACAAACTCACACACACACACACAGGTGGAAAGCAGAGCCCTAAAGGATCTTGGTGCATTCCGTCTTTTGAGTGACAGGCCCTACAGGCTTATGGACATTCCTCAGGTAGTGTGGGCTGCACGGGCCCACGGTGTCGGTTCACTATAGGTCACATAGCGCGGGCTGCAGCCTCCCACAGCCCCACCAAGCTTTCCTACCTTTCCATGTTAGCCCAAGCACCAAGCAAGGGCATGGAACAAGTGGAGACCAACGTGTGAGCCCACTCCTGACCCTAACCTCCATCCTCCTCTACTTCACAACCACCTTCCCAGAAAAAACACTGAATACATGAGACGTCTCATCTGCCACCACTTTTATGTCCAGCTCATTACCATGGCGGCCAAGAGAGGGGGGGGGGTCCCCTGACCCGAGCTACAGCTGGTCACCACGGTCACAGTTTTGTAATGACAGTGGGCCATGGCTGGACCTCCGCTACGGTAAGGGTGACCTCAATCAGGAGCCACGAGGTGGGGGGGGGTCAAATGAACGCCGCCTCGACCGGCACCTCACCCGCCAGTAGGCTCCGGCAACCCTGACCCACTGACATCTCCGTGCATACCAGTCCCCATATCGCCAATCAGCACCTCTCGGTATGCCGCCGACACGGTTGCCTAGCAACTGCCAATGGCACGTGCCAAGGCTTCTCCATTATTCAAAGGTGTCTTAATGGCGACGTATTTTCTCTTACGGCAACCAGGAGGCTGCGTTGCCGTCGACCCCGACTGTGATGCCCACGCATGATGGTTCATCTCTGTTCACAAAGGCTACGATGGTAAGAATCTACACTCAGCACCCCATAGCATAACATAGAAGAGGATTAGAAAGGCAGGGCCTCAGAAACGGCAAAAGGTTCACAACAGTCTGGATGGGGAAATGGCCGTGAATACAACGTGACTCCATGGAGTCCGTGGGTGACAGCACCGTGTGAATCTCTGTCCTTTGGGAGGGCCGGCAGAGCAAATATTTGCTGCGTTCACGGACGCAAGCAGCCGCCCTGTGGACTCTGGCTTCACCCCCACCACACAGGCACCACCCTGCCTGAAATGGAGGGATGAGACAGAGGCTGCAGGAAACAACAGAGCGCACAGACTAGCTGGAGGAAGATGAAACAGTGGGCAGGAAATGAACAGTAGCAAAGGGTGTGGGTGAGTGACAGTTCTAAAGACCCACAGTGCTGCTGTTGGTTTCTGCAGCTGTGTCTAATGACATTAGAAGTCAGAAGGGGGAGGGAGAAGACATACATACACACACACACACACACACACTCACAACTCTACCCACAGTCACTGGAAACTACCTAAATCATTTACGGAGTATGACACCGCCAGAAATACTATGTTTTTACTTTGCGCCAATCGTTCACTCCCCCTCAACCATAAGGAGCCACAGCAGAACTTCTTGTTCCATGTATTCTGGGAGCCAGATCAATATCCAGACTCTGTTTACAGTAATGCTAATACTGACGCGCTCAGGGAATCATATTTCCAATTCAAAGAAGGGATCATTGAGGGAACGCATGAAGATCATTTTGAAGGGAAGGCTTTGTGAATGTAGGAGTCTCTTTGTTTCAATAAAAAAAAAATGGAGGTATCAATCATAGAAAAATCCCAGAGGCTTAGAATGCACCTTACACCGTTATGAAATACTGGTGCAGGTACTACACCAGTAATACACTTTTGTAATAATTCAGTTTGGATTATACATCTATTTTGAACACAGAAAGAATTATATTGCCTCCTTTGTGCACAGAATTTGGAAGGAAGTCAATGCGTTTCCCTTCCAATAGTTCACTCTTATCGAGGTAAAACATGAAGAGGATTTAATAGTTAGAGAGATATCCTGAGCCTTATTTGAGAGGGAAGTATACATCACAGTTGGTCATTACAAAGGAGTGCGGAGTTATAAATAGTGAAAAACAAACAAGTAGGCCACTTTACTTTCAAAAACATTAAATCCACATAAAAGAAACCGGCTCGTCTGTGTGTTAGTAGGGGTTTCTGCTCCTGGCTGATATTACTCAAAACAACAGACAAGCCTCCTGGGGAACCCAGCTCTCTGAGAGACCATTTGAAGCCTGCTCCCTTTTCCACAGTTGGTAACTTCTGGAGCTGCCGCTTGCTGCCAGCACCAGATTAGGCACCCATGTGTGACAAAGACCTTCATCACTCTCCACACTGTCAAGCCAGGCAAAGGGCATGAAGAGCCTCTGATTCAACAAACATTTTCCGCGAGGTCGCCTACTTAGTTGCCTACTTAGAATGCATTGCCACCCACGTTTCTGACGCTAACTGCGCCAGTAGGCTAATTCTCCGCTAATGCACCCTGTAGGTTCAGGTCCACGCCTAGGACCAGACAGATGGTGAACGTGGCCCTCCAGGAAAAGGCCCGAGCGGCCCTTCTGCAATGCTGTGATGGCAGGCTGATTGGATTCCAGACGTGTCCCTAACCGTGTTAGGCGCTGGCTTGCCTCCTGGAGGCAGGCAATGGAGCCCCACGGAGCAGGGGCTGAAGTAGCAGGCGCCCTAGGGGAGCGCTGCTCGGTACTTAGACCCTGTTGACGGAGGGCTGAGTGCCGAATCCCCTCAAAGCGCTATGGGTCCTAATCAACGGCTTTAAATTGATAGGTTCCCATTAGCTGCCGGAAACCCCGTGGAGCACATCAATTCACACCCGCAATCGGTGGACTTTGAAAAAAATAAAATAAAGTGCTGTGTTTCCCACAGACAGTCACACTTCTCTGACGTAGTGGAAACACCACCCGGGAGGCAGACGCTGGCAAACTGGCAGCAAGGACGGATTAAAACAGGAGGCCGTGCGCATGAAAACGTTTCTTAAACAAAAGGCGGAGTGTGCCTGTGTGAGGCAGAGCAGAGCAAGCCACTGTCACAGACCCTGGCAGCACAGCTCCACACAACAAGCCTGAGAGACCGCTAGGGAGTCCACGGAGGAAGGAATCAGGCCCGTATCCATCTATGGCCACATATTCAAAATCACATAGTGTGACTGTTGGCTAGAAGACGTCAATAAATCAATCAAACCTAGAAAACAAACTGTGAATGCACAACCATCGACTGGACTGCCCAACACCCACGCTCATAATAGCCCACGTTAAATAGCAAAACTGACGGGCATTAAAGGGAAGACATCACATCTGTCAAGGACCAGCACACATCTCTGTTGCTTTGCTCGGGGTATATTGAATTAGAGCAGAGCAAGCTGTGCTGCCTGTCCACCAGTTAGACATAATGAACTCAGGGATTAGGGGTTTCCCTGGCTAGACCTCAGGGGCCGTTACATCACACCGCTGTAGGGACTTGACACTGCCCCAGATTGATGTGCTTCCTCCGCGCAAACCTCCTTGGTAACAGGATGATTATACAAGAGGGAATAGCAAAGTGATTTTTACAATCTGTGACAAAAACCAGTGAGACTATGGAGGAATATAGCACGCAGCCTTAGGAATCATTAAGACCATGAGGCTCCTGTCACATTCTCAGTTACAGGATGTACCACATCGGTTATGTTCGTCATTGGTAAAGCAGGAAGTCAACAAAAATGACACAACCTGTTTTTAGTTTTTTTTCTGGGAAGGGTATGTGTGTGTCTGTTTATTTTGGGCTAGCTATATGGTGTTAACGGCAGAGCAGGAGATGAAGGGACGGTGAGGTTTCTTTGATGTGACCGACAGTTTGTGTTGGCACGAGAAGAGACGTGCTTTACCAACGCTCTGTCTGCGGACACAATTACATGGACTGTTGCACGAGCGTAGCAAGAGTGATGAGGGGCGCTGGGGGCAGTTGGCTGGGCACGAGGCAACACAGTGTGAGTACAGTCAGGCCAGCTGGGTCTGCCTTGGCAAGCCGCTGGCCCCAAGACCTGGAGGAAGGAAGGAGGGAAGGAACCACTGCCACTGTTACAACCACGTAGACGTGTGGGCTGTTTAAAATGGAGTTTCAACTGATTTAATGATCGGGTTCTGTAGTCTGTACCCTTATATTGAAAAAGGTGAAAGAAGACATGCATTGGTTTGTGAATAAAATTTGTGAATTCACAAATTCGTTCTCTTTTCTCAGGATTTATTGACCATGCGTTCACATTCTGAACAAAAGAGGGTCACTTACAGCTAATTGGAAAATAGCATCCACTCAGCTAACTATCCTTAACCCGCTTGGATGTTGCGTTTCTGTGGCTCGAACATCTACCTGTTACAATGGTTGTGGGAGAAGAAGTGCACCAGGGCAAGCCTCTCCACGAAACTCCTGAGGCCACAGCGCAGAGCTGTTGGCCAGTCTCCAGGGCTGGGCTTGCAGGGGCTGGCTCTGCGTGAGCCATCCTGGACCAGAGCAGCACGGGGCTGCCTGAGGTAGAGCTGAACTGACACTCCCCCTCCCCCCCCGCACACCGCTGTGAGGTGAATCCTCTCCTGAACACTGGACTCCTCAGGAAATCGGCCACAGGCAAGGAGACAGGAGAGGGCTTTATAAAGACGACAAACAAAATGATTGAGGCCGTGACAGTGTTGTAGAGAGCAGGGAGGCTTCACAGTGACAGGGCCTTAATGGCACACAGGGAAAAGCGACCAACAATGGGACCCCATCCCCCCTCTAAGAAGGCAGTCGATTAGCCTTACACAGACATCGATTTACAGGTCCAGCGGTCCCAACAGTCATCCATATCGACATTCTGCTTTCATCACAAACGCATAGCTGCTGATTGTCTGGGCGCCATCCTATCTTTCTTTTCCGCTGCGGGAATCCTCTCGTTTCAAAATCCAGAAGTCGGCTGCTACCAGCGCACATCGATGCAGAAATGGGAAAACGGAACGTCTATAAATCACAAAATCAGATGACCAATAGAACACAAGAGGCTACGTGCCATTGCATAGCAACGCAGTGCGAATGGGAGAGCCGGTGGTGAGGGAGTGCAGTCACAGGTCGGTAGAAATAACAGATGTCAACCTTTTTGCTTGTTGCTGGGGGTAACGGTAGTGGGCAGAGATTAATTCATTCACCTAAACAAGTTTCCTTTAATGAGGCCAAACATCAAGGCCTTTAAGTTGAGTGGATGGTAGTGTTGTTTCTTGATCAAACACATTAGGCGATATTCTTCACTTTTCTACACCCCAGACCTGGAAACAAGCAAAGCACTATTGACCTGGCAAGAGGCAAAACACATGCCAGTTTAGTTTATGCGGTGATAGGACGTTTTCTGACTAACCTTGCCCAAGAAAGACATCGCTTTCCCAGAGTCTCCAGTATCCACCCACTACATCTGACTGATAGACACTAAAAGGATTTCAAATGATCATACAAAGAGCTGGTGAGCGGAAGAGGACAAAAAGGGAGGCTTTTCTCCAGCTCCAGTTAAAGGTCTTGGTAAAAGCCTTAGGAAGTAAGAAAGTACAGCCAAGCTCACATAATGTACATTAATGAAAACATTAGCGGTTCTTAACCAGAAGGAAAGTGCTTCTTCATTTATTTACCACCCGCTCACCATTACAGATATCTTAAGTGGAATTAGTCTTTGACAAGGACCACAAGGAGACTAGCACCAGTAATCCTTCACATGGTGCAGGTGGTGCAGTAGTACTTCAAGACAGGAATCTTCACCACATCATCTCATCCGGTGTTGAAAGCCACCGTTTGCATATTCATGCAGTAAACATGCACAAAGGAAGGGCTCCACAGGCTAGAGCCTTGTTCATGTCTCATGTGTAACGTGTTCTGGAGGTGGGGTGGGGGGGGTGAGGCAGGACCTCCAGAGTGGAGTCCAGCCCCTCAGGAGGCCTGTGCAGAGGCAGCATGTTGACAGTTCATTGAGCTCATGTACTAATGCTACCAGAGTGTGAACCGCACAGGCATCAAAGCCTCTTGCCTCCCCCAGGAACACAAGAGTCATGTCACGCTTGTCCTGTATGAAATTTAAATCAAGTGCCGACACATTTTCCACCACGTTGGATTGGCTGCCTAACTCAGTGGTTGAGCGAAAAAGACGAGGCGTTTCAATAATAACAAGCTGCCTTGAAACTGCTTTTAGATCAGTCAGTTTAAAACACAGCTTCTCAGTTTATATTGACTGCCACGTCACCAAAACAAAATGGTTAAGCAGTTAACTTTATTATCAATTCTCTTTACCAACTAAATAATTTAGAGCTCTAAAACTTACTTCTAATTCTTGTGTTTACTGATGCTGCAGTGGGTTGCTAAGCAGCCCAGCTTGGCAAAATTGTTTGATTAGGCTCATCTTCAGAACCGTGAAGCTCTTAATTAACACATCAAATTGCATGATAAAAGGTCACAAAACACACAAACAGAAGTGTACCTAAGAAGATCCAAATCTTTCTATGCAAACAATCAACAGCAGTCAACCTTGATCGGCGCCACCATAGAGTTCCAAGCTGTGTTTAATAAAAGGGAGAACCGAGGTTCCATGGAAATAACATGCATTTATTGGATTTTATTAAATACATTACAACATGTATGTTTAATGAGATGTTCACTGAGTTTGTTTCATTGACGTTTATTCACGTAAAAACATTTTTGTTGGAGGGAAAACTTAAAAGAGAACATTGTGTGAATCTATATAAGCTCACAACACACACACACACACACACACAACCACATCCCTACTTTCCACAAAGTTAGTGATGCGAGAAACTGTAATATTCCCAATCACGTTTACGGCCAATAAGATTGGGCATTGACTGTTTCCTTTTGGCCTCTTCAGCTAGTTCGTGTTAATTGCTCAGGGAAATTTAGCTGGAAGGCCGAAAACATCAGTTTCTCATATCACTGCTTCTGTCCATTCTGTGTTCATCACATTGGCTCTGTTTCTTCAGAACCACCTATCAGTCTAGTTATTTACATTTGAGCTGCCACTATGGGACAATAATTGAGAATTGAATTGTCTGTCATAGTCTTTGATGTTTGTGCCAGCCCCAAGGCAATTAAAAAATTTACAGAACCAACAGGACAGAGTACTAGAGAGCACAAAACACACACACACACACACACACACACACACACACACATAATATGCTTTGTTTTCATTTTATCATTGCAATTGGTTTGTCCATCATTCTAGCAAGAGCTAGGAATGAAAATAATAAAATGAGGCTGGTGAAAACAGGATGTCCACACCATGGATTTGTTATTACTTCAACAGGCAACATACCACACTTTTATGTGGATGTGTTAGTGAGAGTTCATAGCAAGACTGAAAGGGACATAATATTTATCACATTTATCCCTGAGAACCAAGAGAAAATCGATAAATAAATAGTTAAAAAATGAATAGTTCAGTCTTTTGCATTGGTTTTTACAGCTTGGATGTCAAATCCTTCAAAAAACAGAAACAAAACAGGATTCTACACATTCCTTTCAATAGGTCATTACATGACATAATAGCAATGGTAACTTCCCTTACATGGAAACGAACACAACTTAAAAGGATAGTCAGAGACCAAATAACACAACTAACCTCCAACCATTCCTGCCGAAAAATTACTTTGAGTCTATTTTGTGGAGAACTTTTCTATTGCTAATATCAGAGGTAATGGGGACAGGGTAATTGTGAGTGCGTGTGCGTGTGCGTGTGTGTGTGTGTGTGTGTCCTGGGGTCAGTCCTTTGATAAGGAGGATATTGCTTCCCTGTGCTGCAATTATTTTTTCTTATTGCTTTAAAGCTCAGTTTTCTGTATACTGCCCCATGTCAAGTCAAAGTGAACATTTGCCCATTAACGGTCCAGGTCACTGGTTGATGAATGTTCTCTGTCTCCTTATTTATGTTTTAGAAAAAAAACGTACCCATCTTGTTATTCAGGTTTCCCTTGGACAACACGAATGCCACCGGCCGTAGCTGAGTTTACATGGCAACAAAGGGAACAATGAACCAGCCACTCTGGGTCTGTCTTGCCTGATTGATGTATGGTAGAAAGATTATGAGGTTGAGAAGTACGAGTTCACATGGTAACAAGGCCACAATCTACTATAGCAAGTCAGCGCCCGCCTTGCCTGGCTTATGTAGTAGGATTATAAGATTAACATATAATAAAGGAAAGGCCACAGTCTCAAAGGGAACAATACATGCAGTTAGAGGAGTTGCTGCTTTAGATGCACGTCCAAACAGACCATCTGATCTATACATTAGCTTGCAATTTCAGTTTTCCATACAGTACAGATGTGGAGGAATCTGAACAAATTTTAATTAAAAGGAACTTTTGGTCCAATATGGCTTTCTCTGTTCAACTGTACCAGTATTTAATTTTTAAATCATTTTTGAAAATCTTTTGTATTATTTCTATTGTTGACGTGATGTGAGTTAATAAACCAAACACTTCCCGATAAATAACTGAATTTGTAGAACACAAGAAAGTATCCTCAGAAACTACATTTATCATTACTAATTTATTTCACATCCAAATACAATTGGTTAACCAACTATATATGAACAAATGGTTATTGATTTGGCTTTAAACGTAACCATTGAAGCACCCATACGTTTTACAGTGAATTATAGCTGGCGCTTGTGAACTTAACACAGCCTGAGGTTGATTGTGCTGCTGTGTCATTAGGCTTCCTGAATATAATGTGGCACTCGCTCAGTGGAAAATACAAGTCAATGGGCACTTAACTGGCATAGAGCTTTGACGATAAAGCCCAGTGGGGAACAGAATAGTGTGGTGTGGTGTGGTGTGGGGTTGGGCGATCTCTTCAAAGCCACATGCCAATATTGACCTGCTGAAACATCATAATGTGAAGGTACAGTAGTCAAATGTATTGTTAATGGCAACTTCAGCAATTTCAGCATTTCTTTTTAGTTTCATATTAGTTTGGACATTCTCTAGCCTAGCTCAGCCAGAGGAATTGAAAATTCAGAAATTCAAACTGTGTTTACGTAATGAAGGTACACAAAATGTAAACATCACACTGCCATTGCTAATCGGCGTAACCCTAGTGTGGTGTATATCTCTGGTCTTCAGAGCTCTGGAGATTTTACCCATCCACTGTTGCTCCTAACAACATCAGCCATAAGGATTGGGTTCTTACCAACCTTGATGGCTGGCTGTCTTATATCCGCGTTATGTAATTGTATCCAGGCCGTGTTTCTGTCATCAGCAGGTGGTCAGGTTGCCAGCATGCATTCGCATACATCTGCATTAATCATGCCTCATCTGTCACAGTCTTTCGGCTTTGCTCCTTCGCAAAACATGCAGTGTGGTCGCAAAGAACTAGAACGTCAAATGGGGCACACTATCTGCAGCGCTGCAGACTACCTAGATTATTGGCGATCAACGGCCTGAAAACTAGATATGATGTTTTAATTGTTTGGCTGTTCGGGATGCTGTTTAATGTACATGAAAAGCACATCATTTTTGGCAAGCCTGAGGGGGAGACAGCTCTGTTTGTGTCTCATGTGATTTGGCGAGCATATCACAGAAAGCCTAGTTGATGTTTCCCATGGGGCTTGCCTTATACCAGCAGCAGCAGTGTCACAATGTGCCTGTCATGCCAGCATGCTAGGTGTGCCCATGCCAAGCCCTCTTAATAAACAGAGCAGGGCAACGTCGGCTGTTCTCTAGGCCCCCGGGCAGCAGCCCAGTCTGCCTCTATTGCATGCTTTACTGGTCCTAAACTGACACTCGGTCTAAAATACTGAGAAAAGAAATACTGGGTTGCCTAACAAAAAGGTACTTTATTCATCTGGAACACTGGTTTCAAAAGCACATTCCCCAACATAGGTCTCTACAGTTTAAATACATTGGAAAATTTGCCAGATAAACCGCTAGATGGACAGCAGTTTAAACAATGTTCTGTGGAAATATCAGCCCTTTGAACAGGGGCATTTTTAATAGAACTCCAGTTACAATAAACAGCAATGCATTGCCGAGTGAGACACATCACTGTGGTTTAATATCGTAGACCCTGGTATTGAGGTACCTACCCCCAGTACCACTATTATTATAGTAACAGATATTAGCAATCAAATAAAAACACGAGTAGAGGAAAATGGCACAATCAGAAGAAAACGCCGTAGCAGACCAATTGGCTATGAGGATTTGTTTTGACATGGGCCTATAAAGACAGGAGGCTGATTTGTCTTTGAGTGAGCAGGAACTTTAAACACTTCACCCTAGAACCCAGGAAAAGGCGACTAGTACCTCATCATTAAAACTTGAAAAAGCACAGACGGCCCAGAGCAATAACACATTTTCCAAGAGAGCTACTAAAAGGCTTTTCCTGATACCCCCCAAGACCTTTCCTCATACTTGATATTGCTACCTCCAAGTGACCCAGCGTATAACTAATCCCATTACTTCCCCTTTTTTGACACCCTTTTATAAAGTAGGAAACACCACTCAAGCTAACTCTGAAAGCATATTTAATGTATATATCTAATGCAGTTTCATTACCTATTTAATATGTTCTCCCATCAAGTAAACTAAAAGAAGCAACCAAACCAAGAGATACAATCTATAGAGCAGAAGGCTTTGTGGATAAAATTTAAACGTATATTGTGTAATATTCTTCAATTGATCATATTCCACCTTTCATGAATCTTAAGATGATGAAAACCTTTTGTTGCCGCCATTTTATTACACTTCGTTCAGGGATTGTATCAATCTCTCTCCAAATCACACTCGCCTTGATCCTCATTATCAAATATCTCAAATCCAAGATAGGTGTCGGTGTGCCATAAAAAACCCTGGGAGGCTCTCCTCTGCTGGAGTCAGTGAAGGAGTAAATGAAAAAGAGTGAGCACAGTCCTCTGGGTGGGAAATTGCTGTGACAGGCTTCATGGGGGGACAACACAGCGGTGATTGGGCCAATCATCAAGAGAGAATGCTGTCACCCTGTCACTGTCGCCAAGCATACCCCGCCCCTCTACACAAACTCTGAGAGACACAGATGGACAACAGCAATTACCTTTTTGTGTATGGTGAGAGATTATGTTATTCCACTCGTTGTCAGAGACAGACAGAAGTAAAATAAGAAAAAGACGTGAAAAAGATAAGACCCTCTTTACAGGTTCAAGACAGACGACATGTAAATTAAACGTCTGATGCAAACTCTGAGAACACCCGGCTGTTTGACATGAATTAATATAAGCGTGCCACACAACAAGTCAAAGGAGACTCTGTCTGAGCGGATAGAGGGAAATGTGACACCACGTCATAAAAAGGGTATGCATACACAATCCAACCCAAACACTCACAATGCACTGCTGTTAGCAAATAGCCTGAGGTCTTGAATGCACACTGTCTGGCTCAAAGCTAAGACTCATTTCTCATAGCCTTAAAAAGACACAGCTAGTAATACGCACTACCAAGCACTATGAACGCCCCATTTGAAAGAGCGTGCAAATAAAGGCTCCTTCTCTGAGCCTTTTAACTGCCTGAGTTCTGTGGACAGCGGGGCACGGTCCTGTACAGACTAGAGCTCAGGGAAAGTGCTGAAGCCGGATCTGATCTTTGGACGTGCAGACTTACTGAAAGGAGGGCTGGCAGTGAAGAGGAGGGAGTGGGGCCCACACCTAGCTCCTAGCCCCAGTGGAGGGTGACGATGCCGGAGGGTCCTGCTGGTTCTACTGAGCTATTACCTGGAGGATAAAAGCACAGGCTATTATCGTCAATTAAGACAGCTGGATATTAAGATACAAATTGCACCACACTGTTATGGATTTGATTTGCCCTCACCACTTGTACAAATGAGACCGCATGCAACAGCGGGAATGGCTGCTGTTTTAAAAATAAGATAGATTGCGACAATGTTTCGGACCCCACCAGATTACAAAACAAGCCAGACCCACACATGAGCAAGGACATGCTCATTTCTCACAATACCATCACACTAGCAAATATGACAACGCAAAAAAGTTGTTTCCCTTTTGATCGTCAAAATTTGATTTTGGCAGCATCCAGCACACTGACACCTGGAACATGGTGAAGTTCAATTATGGAGACAGTATAGGGTTCACTTAACGAGGAAACATTTCACAGGTTTTCTCAGTCACTCACACACCCAATGTTCTGGTGCTCCCAAGATACAATGCTTAGACCCCAAACCCAAAACAACAATGGAGTTTTTGTAAAAAAATGTATTGTTTTTGGCCTTCTAGATGTTTCTGATGGAAAGTAGACATCGGCACATTTTTATATGGTCATTGTTGAAAAGCTATAGGGTGGTCCCGCTGACACAGTGAGGAAATTAATTAGGCTTTGATATGCTAGAATTGTGCGGCAAAATTCCCTAGGGAAGGAGACCAAGAAAAGCAGCACTGGATAGATGCAACTAAAAACTAAACATAGAGGGACCATCATTTCCTGAAGGAAAATGTGTTGCTATTTAAAGCAACGCTATTGTGGCAAAGTCTTTCCAGGAATAGCAGAAGTTGGATCAGGCCAACCTGCTGGCTTGTTTACCTAAGCTTAAATTACACACTGATGAAAAATGAATGACCTTCTCCCGCGCTTCTTTACGGTCCCTCTGGAAATGTCTCCCTCTCCTCACAAAAACGAAGCAATCACTAAAAGTAGGGTCCCGAGGGCCTGCAGTAGAGGGATTGATTGTCTTCTTGGCAGTCCAGAAGAACCCTCTCCGGGACTCAGTAC
>JAVQIZ010063442.1:0-21006 GCA_036023535.2 Galaxias brevipinnis
TGGCAGATAGAAACTGTTGTAACTGAGATGCAATAATGCGTTCCAAGGTTTTTGCAAAAAAGGGTAAATTAGATATAGGGCGATAGTTTTCAAGAACGGTTGTGTCTAGGCCAGATTTCTTTAAGATTGGAGTAACAGAAGCAGTTTTAAAGACTGATGAAAAAATTCCTTGGGTGAGTGATGAATTAAACAAGTTAGTTAGGTGCGGAAGTAAAGTAGGTAAACATGATATGCAGAGGACAGTAGGAACAGGGGCAAGAAGACTGTACACTGATATATGATGAATACAACCAAACTTTGAACCTAGAAGCTAGGAGGTAAAGGGGTGTTTTTGGAGAGCTACTTACAGCACTGTAGTCAAAAGGCTACGACAGCGCGACTTCCACGTGATTCTGAACACTTGCGGAAACAGCAGGAATTATCCTTATGCTAACGTCTTCGTTATGCAGCACAAACAAACGTTTCAACCAGGAGTTGCGGCAGCAGTTGCCGTACCCCGGCCCTCGTTCCCATTCCCATGTGAACCAGGGGGTGCTGCAGCACTTTCTGTACCCTTCATGCGCCCTTGCTGTCGCAAGTCAAATTGACTTTACTTTATTCTTTTAATTTACATGTAAACAATTTTTGCATGATTCATTGTTACATTTTACAAAACTCTGCAATCATTCGAGTTCCGAGGGAACTATTTGACTGTTCCCCTCGGCTGTCCTCCTCAGGTTGGGAGGGGAGTTCCCCCTACCTAGCCTGATAAGGACCTTGGTTGTCCCGAGTCACAGAGGGGCTTCTGCCTCGTTTAGAGATTTCGCTGACCCTATATAGCCTGAAAAACCAATGCAGGTTGTTGGACCTGAGCAGTAGAGGGAATTGGTGTCAACAAACATCTTGCAACAATCCCTTTCACTTAAGTCCTTTACATAATACCGTTGAACGTGAAGGATCGTTACTCTTATGCGAAGCTAATGGCAGTTCAGCAACGCTTAAGCAAAGTGGAAAAATATTTAGTGACAAATTGAAAAGCGGCCAAATCAGATAGATTTATAGATTTGCAGTTCTAACTCACTATCAATCTTCCAATCTTTTCACTCTCACCTACCCTTAATTAACTCTGTTTAAAAACCTGTTCTAGCCTTCAACAGACATTCTGTTTGTTTTGTTATACTGTTTTGTTTTTCCTTAACTTAGTTTAAACGGCTGATGCTCTTTGTCTGTTCTCCCTCGGTCCTTCACCGTCACCGCCATTGTCTGTTTCCATGTTTACTGTGTACCCCATGAAGCTTTGTGTTTTCGAAAGCCCAATATAAATAGAATTATTATTTTTATTAGTTAGATTAAAAAAAAAGGGAGCTGCTTGTCACCTGCTCGTTCATCTCCCGCTGGGTGATGATGTGTTTAACGGCATTCTGCCACATCAGCTTTTTCCGCCGTAGCCCTGGTGATAAGGGAGTGGTCAGACAGGTAGGTTCACGCAACTCCGTAGGACGGACGGCGGTCGTGTCGGCCAAGATCACCATCACGGTCACTGGCGGTTATCAGGAAACCCAGGGGGTTCCTTTCAGCTTAGTATATGAAGAAAGCTGGGGGAAAGGAAGGGCTGCATTGCCTGTGGGCAGAGAGAAAAGTTGTCATCTTCTGTAAGTTTGCAATCAATCAAGTCACATTTATTTTACAGTCTGACATGGACTTGTCCTCAGAGGTTGATGTGCCACAACATCCAGTGGATTTCCTGTGCGTGCCTAACGTTCAGTTTGTGTTTTATGCTTTTTATGTGAAAAATAAATAATGCCAGTTATGAGTTTGATTAAGTCAGCTAATACATGCAGTGCACACAATTCCTGTCTTTTACATTAAAATTCATGGTGGATTTTCACTGAACAATCACAATTATTTATTTGATCCTTTAGTTATTTAGCATCTTTGGGGTGATTAGTGGATAATGCATTTTAATTCCCCCAAACCTTACATAGTTGCTCTAGTTTTCTTTTCCATTCTTATTTTTTTTATCATAAAATGCTTTTAAAGTTTTTAAACCAATAATTGTATTATCAATTTGCTAGCTTTCTGCTTACTATTTCAAATGTAGCATCTGTTTTAGGTGTATCATGACTTAATGGATACATTTATAAGTTTGTCCTTAATAAGATATGATCTCAGTGAAAGTGCTTATATGTCTACTTAAAAGAAAGCCAGACCATTCATTGGAGGCAATCTCTGTCAAGAGGTTCCCAGGCATTGAGCCAGATGCTATGTTTAGCCCTGAGCTGGTTAACATAGAGATAAACTCCTGGCCCTTCTTGCAATAGGCTGCTCTCCCACGACCCTGTGTAACCACTCTGATCCTTTGTATAACCATAGATCTAGCACATGTAGAACAACTTTCACGTTCACTTTCACAATAAAATATCCTGAAGTGGATGAGTGTGCACGTAGAGCCAAGATGGCCGGTGGAGTACTTTGTCATATCAAGTTTGATCACATACATGTTTGGCAATATAATTATTGGCTCCACGCTCTATGAGTAGCTTATTTCTTTTTCAGCAGCACTGAACTTAATGCTGTGTCAAGTAGGCTGACAGTAAAAGTGTTAACAACTTTTTAAATCAGTCAAACAGGCATGAGTAATTTACATATTTGGAATCAGTGCTTATTTCACCAAACTGCAATGTGAAGTTATGATCAACCACAAGACTTACCAGCATTGTTTCGCAATAACAGATCAACCTCAAGACACTTAACACCGTCATAATCCACTTTTGTTCTGTGCTTTGCTCCTGAATCCACTAGCATAGACAAACATACATGTAAATCCTCAAGAGACAAAAAGAGAATCAATGTTGCAGCCCCTTTTTTTAAGACGAAATCTTCAAAAAACAAAGAACAAAGGCTATTATTGTTCATGGAGTGATGCTACCTGTCTCTGCTGCTGTGGTGAGAGTCAAAGGATTGTCACGGAGCAAAGCCTCAGTAGAGTGAAGGGCCCAAAGCAGATTACCTTGTGAGCAGCCACTGGCCCACAAAACCAACGTCACCAAGTCCTTGCGCTAACGTCAACAATGCAGTGGTCTCCTATGAAGGTCAAAATCACTCTAATTGATTATAAAACAATCTGCTAGTGTTTAAAGGGTTCTTCAGCCTATTTAAATCCATAGTCAGCCATAGTTGCATATGAAATGTCTCTGTTTTGTTTCAGTGCCAGAATATCATGAAGAACCGTGAAATCGTGTTAGAAGAGGAGAATGGTATTTAATCAAAATCTCTTTGTTGGGTTGATTAGTATAGGCCAACATACGCTGATATCATTTTGGTATCAAAACAGGGGTCAACTTAACCTGAATTCTAAATCCTGTGTAAGCCTCCGATTTTTCTTCTCTCCTACAGCAACAACAAAGTTTGACTATTTTCCTTAAACAAAGAAATAAACAAACAAAACAAACACAAATTCCCAGATCACTTCTACTGATGAACAGATAAACAAAATAGATACCGAAAAACCCAAGAAGGGACAAATGGGTTAAAAAGATGAGCAGGAATTTAAAGTTTGTTGAAGGCAGAGATGAAACTAGAAGTGGGAAGGATTTGCAAGGCCAAGAGCATCAGTAGGGCGGTGGCCCTATCGTGTGTAAGCTGGTCAAAGCCGCTGAGACAAAGTATGCTAATTGGGATCGACATAGTGCACGGGCCGTAAGTGGCCTAATGAGGCTCCAACTGTTCCAACACTTCCATGTGTAACCAGTATCGCTGTTTGCCAGAACCATCAAAAATAGGGCTTAAAAAGAGAGCGTTGCAGTTATTTATATGGGCGATTGTTAAAATAATTAACTTTATAAACTTTTATGCCTTATCTTGAGAATGACATGTTCTATTTAGGAACAATACATTCATTGTGACACTACGCAATTAGACATTTACAAAATCAGGGTTTATATGCCACTTTCTATTGGCAGTTGGCTGTCCCCAACCTAAACCCCTACATTTCAGTTGTGGAAATTTTCTGTCATTTTTTTAAATTTTGTTTTAATAATAAAATGTATTGTTTTATTCTAAATGGCTATTGAAAGATGCAGATCTATTTTATGAAAAAAAACTATAAATTAAGAAACTTTATGTGAAATTTGCTGTCCACAACTTTCCTGTCACTACCGAAATGCAATTAGTTTTTGTCTGTACACCAAGCCTAATTTTAACATCACCCCTAAAATGTTCACCTGTAAGTGAGACTGCAACCTTTTTGTTTAGTTAAGCATATTGAAGAAGAAGTTTTGTTTCATTGTTTTGAAGTAAATGTCCTCTAATATCTGGGAATCAGTGTGTGGTTTTAAATATAGTCATTACCGAACACATAATTGCTCAAGTGAAGTAAAAAAAAAGTGTATAGCTACATGTTTATTTTATTAGTGTATATCACTCCAAATATCTATTTGCTAGCCATGTGCATGCTAGCAATTTAGTTTTAGGATTAGATTAGTTTAAATTTGTCTACTACCGAAACAGTCACCACCAAAACAAATAATACCGTTTCGGTAGTGACATAATGCAAAAATGAAGTTGTCACTACCAAAACAGTGTCCGAACACACCTTTTTTTCCACAAAGGATCTCACAAAAACTTTGTTGAGATATCAATTCAAATGTGTGTAAATCAGTACTTATGAAGTCAATATTATGCATTTTGTACATTTTATAACAAAAATTGTATATGGATTTTTGTTTTATGTTGTTTATTATCTATTTAAATTATAAAAAAATGCATACAAAATAATGCATACAAAATAATGCATACATGCTAACGGCCGAAATGCATTCCTATTTGTTACACATTTTCAACCATGTTTTGGTAGTGACATATTTTTGGACAAGAAAGTGATTTCAGAAAATAAACTATATATATTTATATATATATCAAAACTATTTGACTAAATTTAGTAGAACTGTGTGCCAAATGGTGTGACATATGTATTGTGTAATTTATTCAAAACTAAAACTTTTTTTGCATTTCTTCAACCTTGAATTTGAACCATTTCTGTAGAATCGCCCATATACAGCATTAGACAACTTTGACTGTATGGCTACTGAGGGTTATACCAAGTATAACCAAGTACAAATGCAATAGGGCTACACTCTTCTGAAATATAGGGGAACAAAAACCAAAGCATTCTTGAACAGTGCAGCACTAACAAATGCCTTTTGCCATGGCAAAAACATGTCAAGAGTTAAATTGAACTAGACTATCTCAAGATGTGAAGCGTTACTAAATAACCCTGTTTATTCACTTACCCACAAACATACACACTCACACGCACACAGACACATAAAACACAAAAAGTTCACTTCACTATTTACCTAAGAGCCAAAACATTCCTGGTTGTATTTTAAGCGTAAAAGTAGAGGGGAGATCAAGATAGCATTTTGAACCAAACTGTTAAAGCTCTGAAGAAGCAATAAGTATTTTGGGAGAAATTCTAAGTGGATAATTTGTTCCACTAATCAGCTACTTCACTTAACTCATGTTTCAGAAATTACATGTGTGATAGCCAATGGATTTAACCTCATGAAAAATACTATTTCTGGTGCTGTTAAAGAAAATTCTATTGTACTGATTAAACATTGACCAAAACTGGATTCTTTTTTCTGTAACAAACCGGTGTGATTTGTATGTCATGAGCTCAGTACTCTACCACGCTTTAACAGCCCTTTGTACAGGGTCGGGAGTAGAGAACTGTCTCTTTGCGGTTAAGCAGTGGGCTGATCAAAGAGTGACAGGGGATGACACAGGACGAAAATACAGGGGCATAATAGACTCAGGGGCCCTAGAGGTTAAGTCTGGTTAAGAGAGAAGGCCGCTTTTGGTTAACCATGCTGGTACATTGGTAGCCTCTTAGGGTTATAAGCTCAAACTCAGAAAATAAAAGAGCTTGAAGTAGGTAGGGCCTCACCTTAGATTAGATCCACTTCACACGACTCTACATAATATGATGTCTATGCAGATACAAATTTAGTAATTTTAAACTTCCCTGATGATTACTGAAAAAGTATCATTCAAAACGTTATGAATGTATTTTTCGTTTTATGGATAAATCAGCATAGCAAAACATCCCTTGCAAAGGTTGTCTTTTTCATATCAGTAGGGTTAATTTGAATCAAGATGCTAATGGTGGTTACTAAACATTATCACTTAAAAATTCCCCCCAAAAATTAGTTGTACCTTAATGAATATGATTATCCCTCTAAAGTACCATAAGGATATGAGTATTTAGTTTATTTTTATGAAGTAGGATTAATCACGCAGACTGCTGACCCACATAACTGTCATCCGCTGGCATTGATCAAGAAGGATCTATTAGATAATTTCTACTGCCACCAGCTGGCATTGATGAAAAGGGATCTATAGTATAAGGCTGATTTATAGTACAATACAATAAGCTAATTTGTTAACTTGGTTTGTGCACAGAAAAACAAAAGGAGTGGTTACTAGAGGAAAAACTAAAATATAGTCCATGGCATATATATATATATATATATACATTGGATTTTTTATCCTAAACATAATAAGACTCATGTAAATTAATAACAATCCCTCCTCCCCCCCTTTAATTAAAGGCCATAACAAAGGATTGACAGTAAAATTAACATTCACTGTTGGTGGTTGGAAAGAGAAAATGTTATTTCTCTTATCTCTATTTGGGCTTCTGCGCAGTATAGTATTGGCGAGTCAGATCACAAGTGAATAATACCAGGCCTAGTCTGGCTGGGAAGCTAGTTGGACTAACGTTAGCTGTACCTCTATCTTCTGTCTAGATGTGTTGGATCACACTTTTAAAGACAACAATATCACACCATTACTAATGGCATTAGCTACTGATTAATGGTGAGTTACTACTGCAAGTAGCTGGCGTTCGCTATTCCTCAACTTGACTGCTGAATGAGACGAAACGATATATAGCTATCTGCTCGTTTGATCAGGTTAGCTAACAGACAGAAAACACTATATAGCTGCTATAGCGTAAGTTCATTGAATTTGCTGATCAAAATTATGAATGGTAGCCCTGGCCTTGTTAAGAGACTAACATTAACCATGACAACAGTGACTGTAAACATCCGTTTGTTAGTAAGGAACGCGTTAACTTAGAGGCATTGTATCGCGAGGCTAAATGTGTTTGACATAGCGGTGACAATTATTGTAATGTTGATAAGTCGCATGTTTATTTGAAAACGATGACCTAATTAAAGCATTTCATAAGTTAATGTTTTCAAGTGATAAAGACCAATTAGCTAGCGTAAGTATCATTAAAAATTAGCTAGTGAAGCTAACGAAGTTAACCGTTTGTTAGCGCGCTAGTTCGTAAGAACAGTGCATACAGTCTAGTGCCACCAATTGATTAAGCTAACATGTTAGCAAGTAAGATGTGTGTATGGTTACTTTTGCTAGCAGACAAATGTATTGTCTTTTAAATTAACTTTCAGCTAACATATATTCGCCTCCACAGGCCGAAGAATATCCTGGGGGTTTCCTTAGCCTTTGCTGACTGCCCAGAGTGCAGAAAGTTTGGGGACTTGGTTCCCCCCTTCCTTCTCTAAACTAAAAGAGCGACGACGCCTGGTGAACTGGTTTGAACATGACAGGTTGGTGATTTCCTTCAGCTAGTAGTTGTCATTCACAATAAATACAGTATATGCTTCCTAGTAAGTTCAGATCTAAGCACACCTAAAGTGGCTATAAAGGTCTTAGTCACTCACATAATCTAAATCTAATCTATAAATAATCCATCACAGCAGGGACGGTTTGTTGAATGAATGGTCATGTAGTCTTTTTGTTTTACGTGTGTGTGTATGTGTTACTTTTTAAATGTGTGCATACTTTTGTTGTACAATGCTTGGTGCAAAACATATCATTGTCCAATACATTTTGAACGCTTATTTACATGAATAAAAATAAACGTCCTAAACCTTGGAGGTGTCATTTGCTTTCTGAATCAGCATGTGACCTTATATATTTGCCAGACAATATAAAGTCTATCTTCATATCATGATACTGGATTCTTACAGTAAGAAACGCGGAGTATCAATGCCATTACCTTTGACAATGGTTGCATAACATCTCCAGCTTTCCAATAATGTTCTTATTGTTGCTCTGGGCTCTAGCCACATAATTCATATTGTCAAAATAATACAAAGTTTGACCTGGTGAGTATTGGATCAAGACAACATTGTCAAAACAATTTGTCGGTGTTGGTCTCTACTGCTGACTGAATTCCTCCAACCTCCAGCCAAGTGTCTGTAAGGCTGCTACTCATTCCTTTCTCATGTCTAGCTTTCTTTTGGTCACTCTGCTCTGGTTCTATCAATCCCTCTCTTTCTCCCAGAGGGACAGAGGGTGGATAGTGAAACCCATTGTGTTGGTGAGATGTTTATTAATGAGAGAGGGAGACAGAGGATAGAGAGTGAGAGCTGTTATAAAAGGGCTAATCGCTAATCTCTCTCTTAATGCAATGCCCCCAGGCTGTTCTGTGTTCTCTCCCAATAGTTTTGCATCTAGCTGAGGAACATTACAACAGAGATTCAGAGAACGAGAAGCTGTACTTCGGCAGAGGCAGAGTCGGTGTGAGTTTGTGCAAAAGCTTGCACATTAACTTGGAATAGTTAAGAGAGCGAGTGTGTGTTGTGCTGGCGTATCTAAGAGGATATAGTCTGTGTGGAAGGGGATGCACCGTCGGTTTAGGACTTTCTGTGGCTGTGAATGGCTTATTTTCTAATAGCATTGTGTTCATTGTGATTGTTTGTTTGTTAGACAAAGGTTGGGTGTGAGCCTGTCAGCCCAAGCAATAGATTAATTTAACATTAGACACATTCAGTTTGGTTAGTGCATAATATATCCTATTGATTTGCTTTTCCATGAAAAGGTGTGTGTGTATTTTGTGTGGGGACTAAAGGGTTTTTGAAGGCACATTTTGTGCTTGACCGTGAACAAGCAAGTGTGTGTGCTTGTGCGCCCATCGTCATGCCCTCGCCTGCCCCTGAGCTCCCGGCCTCTCAGAGGCTGGCACTGGACTGCCGCACCCTACTGGATCATCGTGTTGGCAAGGGTAGGTCCCATCATCACCACGTTCCTGTGACCACTCCCCACACCCCTCAGCACTTTCTCTCACACTTGTGTTTTGCAGAACCATAGGCCTAAAGTTAATGCACGGATAAGAATAATGCTGAATTTGGATGGAGTAATTTAAATGAATAGACTACAATTCAAGTACTGAAAGGCATTGTGTTTGATTCTGATCATGATGTCCGCTTAATGGCTATTCAAGAGCCTGTTTAGGACAACTGCTAAATTTGGTAAATACCGATCGCACTTCAAAGTATGTTGCTATTTTGAGAGCTCAAGTAGTTTAATAATATTCCATTAGGCAGATGGAGCCTGCAGCAGCGGACAGCTTAGTTTATTTTAGTTTTGTTAGCTATTCTGTAGTGTTTAATGAATTTACAAATAGAGGAGCTGAGCGCATGACTACGAGTCTGTAAGCAACAAGGAAGGGTGTTCATGCTGGTGAAATAAAGCTTTTCTAGAACTTCACTTACCAAATAGTTTAGATGCTACAATACACTTGTATGTATAATGTTTTTCCAAGTCTATTATCAGGTGATAAAAGACAGCCCCAAATAAAATCCCACGGTTTTATTGTCAAAAGATCACATTTTGTATTATGATAACTGAAATGTTCGCATTAGGTACTATATAGTACTTAATTGCGTTTATAAATAATTAGAACGTGTTGCATAGGTGACTCTTTTTCAGCATCTTTAATTAAGGACCTCTTACTTGGGACAGGAAATTTAAAAGTCAGTTTTGCGTAAAAGACCTTTTTTTTTTTTTTCAGCAACCAAAAAGATCTATTGAATATAAGGTATCACCTAATGGAGCTCACATATTTTGGGGAATGGAACAGGGTTCACCATGAATTGAAAATATAGCGATTTTGTTTGAGTTCAGCTATTTATCTTTGGTCAGATTAGAAAACGTTATTATCCCAACTGGGGAAATTTAGTTGGCTTTTGCGCTTGCAACTTTTAAATGAAGGATAAGTTTATTTATTTATTTTTTTGCAATGTTGTGTAAATAATGTAAAACGTTTTTTGTTTATTTTTATTTATTTTCTTCTGATTTGTTTTAATTAATTTGTATCTAATTTAATTTAATTAAATTCCATATCTAGTTTAAAGCTGTAAAAGCAGAGACTGCAGTTGTTAGAACAGTGAAAGAAAAATTATGCAAAGCTAAAGAGGGAAGCAATGATTCAAGGTATTAGACTAATAGAAATTTACAAATTAATTTAAGAGTCTGTCAGGAAAGAATGTGCAGACCCTGTGCCTCTCTCTCTCTCTGTCTCTCTCTCTCTCGCTCTCTCTCTCTCTCTCGCTGGGGCTATCTTTGAAACCTGATTGGAAAGGAGCCTTGTGAAGTGAAATCAGTGTTATTCTCTTGAGGCCAAATGCTTGAGTGAAAACTAGAAAATCCAAGGTCATCACAACACGCTGTGCCCTGACGCTGCTCAAGTGCATACGCGCACGCACGCGCCAGTGTGTAATTCCCTTCAGCGAGCAAGGAAGTCAGGCTCTGCACCAGTTCCACTGTGTGCGTGTGTTTGTACACGTCCTGGAGAGTGAGGTGGTTCAGCCTAGCGTGCGTCCCTGTCAGCTAGGTTGCGCGTGTAATTTCTGTTACTTACTGCCACAGCGATATGCGTGTGTGAGTGGCCGAGACGGCACGGCTACAGGCATCTTTAGTGAGAGACCGCAGCATCACGATCAATGTACGGTAAGAATGAAGAATTTTCTTCTCTGCATTCACGTGTGTGTATGTGTGGAAAGCATAACGTAAAGCATTCGCGGTTGAGCTTGTTTCCCTGCATTCTTAACATAGCTCGCTTTCTCTCTTCCTTGTGGCAGACCCACTGCAATCCAATCTGTATTGTATGTCACACACACCGAGGCAGTTACTGACTCGGTCTCTTACAAAGGATACGGCTCTGCTGAATTGAAGTTCAAATAAGTGAGGAGGTTCTTTGTTGGAGATGTTTATTTATGGTAAATAAGCGTGAATCTATTTCCACTTGGAACTACCACTTCTGTTGTCAGAAATGGAACTTGTCTTTGTTTGGTATTGTTCTTTAGATTTCTTCTATGCTTGTGTTTTAACACCTAACTTGGAAAATGCATTTGAAATGTTGGGGGTTTGTTATGGACTAATGTGAGACCTCATGGAACCGAACTAGTTGCTCTAGTTAGTTAGTTCTTTCTTTAACTGATTGGCTACCTATTAATCGTGGTCATTTTATGTGTTTTTCCTGTAGCCACTGAAAAAAGACTGTGTGAACTTTGCTTTCTGTCTCAATCCTTAGTGTCTCTCAGGCCAGTGTTCGTACCCCCCACATTCCTCCGTGACTGGCTAAAGTGATGGATGGCGCTCATGCTGAGTGTGTGGCAGTGCAGTATTGAGTGACTGGCTCTAGTAGTTCAGCGTCCTGACTGACGATGACGCAGGCTCGAGTGGGCTGGCTATGAATCACACAGATGGATCGTGTTCATGCGTGGGGCTCTGGGTCACAGCGATCCTGAGCTTGCACACTTTATCTCACCCGCTAGGGATTGGATTTGGTGTATTGACATGACATGTTTGAATATAACATTGTGTTTGGTGCATGCATGTTACTTCAAGCCATGTTGCAGTACGCGCAGTTTTTGGTAGATGGCATCTGTTTTGGCTGGTATCGGTAGAGTTTTTGTCACACTGTCCCTGCTGATTTCTTAAACCCCTTCTGTCCTGTCCTCCCTTCAGCTGTGTATGTGTACAAGTGCTTGATTGACAGGCGAGTGTACAAACAAATAGATTTAGCAGTGCTTTGGTGTTCTCTCTGCTGATGTAAAAATAACTGAAAACAGGTTTTCTTATGTAATAGCCTACCCCTGAAGGGCACCATGCTTTTCCCCCATCATGACAGGCATGTAGCAGACGCTTGATTTGCACATGTGATAGCGTTTGCGTGCGTCTGAGGGGGCGTAAGAGAATCTGTGCATTTGAGTCCGCATCTTTGTGTGCGTCGGTTGTTGACTAAATAATGATTGTTTGATGTCGGTGTGTCTTTGCAAACATTCCTACATGCATGTTTAATCTGTGCTAACTGCAGCACATACCATATTCCCTCAAACCGACATGCACAATTTACACTACCATAAGCCAAGCTCTCTGGCTAGACAGGATAGAATACATCTTGTGTTGTTCTACTGTAATTAGACCAGATTTCCCCCCTGCATAAATAAACAGTGGGTGTTGCAACTGCTGATAAGCATGTCATATCTGTACCTGCTGTTGCAAAGCTGCTTCATATCTCACAGAGACATGGAAAGATAAATGGGAGCAAACAAAGTCCTAACACCTCGCACTAAGAAACACTTTAGACGCAATCGTGTTTGTGTGTGGAATGCCTACCCCTCCCACTGCCGTTGAGTCGATAAGCGGTCCTGCTGAGTGTACTTACCAAGCATGCAGGAGTAGTGTATGAATATCATACAGTTTAATAAAAGTAGGAAAGCTTTCCTGCTGAGTGTGCTTATACCAAGCATGCAGGAATAGCTTATGAATATCATACAATTTAGTAAAGTATTTGTTTCAGTTAAGTAACTGGCTGTGCCCTGAGCGGAGATAGAGGGGGGTTTGATGTCATAGCTCATTATTGAACCTTTGTGGACTTCATTTAATTAAATGTCCAGGAAGGAAGCTGACATCTTGAATACCCCAATTACATATCTGACCTCAACCCAAGTTCCTTCTAAATATTGCTTTCCAAAGTGCCAATTTGATGTTATGGCATATTGAATCTTATAACACCGTATCCTGTGCATTTTATAATCTTATTACAAATACACTATCAATTTGCACTCGGTAAGGTCTCGTCTTGTTGGACTAATATGCGTTGCATCCACCACTGATGTCTCTAATTTGTTTACACACACACACACATACACACAGCCAATTGGAGGCAGTGTCATGAGCAAGACAGCTCATCACCCAGTGTCATATCTGCACCTGCTGTCTTAAAGCTGCTTAGTTTTTCACAGAGAGACACGTGTTGTGGAAATGTGAGCAAACACAGTCCAGACACCATTATAGGCAAACAACCTTTGGAAACAATCGCGATTGTGCGCATGCGTGCGTGTGGCTGTCCGTCTGTCCACCATCCCCACTTTGCCTGACTATATGGCATTAGGAGCCACAGTTCTTCTCCCTGCTCTAACTCTGAGGGGGTGGTATGCCCCTGGGGGGGGGGGGGGGGTGTGCTTTAGTGCGTTTGCGTCCCTTCTGCTGTGGTTTGTAGGTCACAGGCGCTATGAGCAGTGTTGTTTTAGTGACCGTCTTTAAGAAAAGACAGATTCAGGCCTTCTTTGTTATCTTGTGAGGCAAGTCCAAGCTCATCCAGATCAATTCATTTTTAGTTTTCTTAACCAATTTCAATTTTTCTCTTCTTTCCCATCTCTTCTATTTTGATTGATCTCTTTCTAACTCTCCGGTTGAGAGTTGGGGACCGTTGTGCTGGGACCTCTGTTGAACTTGTTGTGATATATTCTTTTAATTCACACTGCCAGCAAATGCCCCTCTGATTGCCTTCCTTGGCAGTCACAGTGCGGGGAGGAGATTGCACCCTTTTGCACGTATGTACACATACCACAAATATTAGATTGTAGAAAGACGTGGATGTTAATGGCAGACAGCCAGCTGCAGCAAAGTTCATAGGGATGCTATGATGCATTGTTCACCCAAAGTCCTGCAACGCCGTTCGCTCCTTCTAATGAAACTGAAAAATAACTTAAACTCTTTCTTGTTCCTCCATTCCCCCTCCACACATTTCCACATCATGTCCAGCAGGTGCAGGGCTGTTTGTTTGCAGCAGAGGGGTGGGTAGACAGACGTGGTGAGACCCCTGGCTGTGCTCTGCCTTCATGCCTGTGGCTGAAGACTTGTCACCCGCCCACTGCTCACCACCCCTTCCCTTCCCTTCCCTCCCTGCTTGTACGGTTAACTTGGCCTATATATTAAGCCTTTGCCGATCCACCCACAAGCTGCTCTCTATAACTATAATTACCCACGATTCACAGCATTATGTTGTCAGTAAAAAAACGGAACCTGGGGCCTCCCGCCCTTTTAAACACTATTTGTCAACCATCGAGTCCATATTGTGCACCCACCACACACACGCACCTCTTCCCACTCTAAATCCCAAATCTCTTCCTGCTAATTTGCGCAGTCTTCCTGAAGGAAGTGACGTGCGGCGTGGCACTGTGCCGTGACTCATCTAATGAAGGCCTTTCCCTCATTTTCCCCATTGCTCTCACCGTCACCAACCCCTGCTGCATTTTCATTAAGTCAGCACGGCAGTGACACCCTCTCCTGGGCCCCGGGCCAAGTCACTGAGGGAGGGATGAAAAGAGGGGGGAAAGGGGGAACTAGAGGAGCCGACTGGTTCCTGTTTAAATGGGGAGACGGTGACTATGAATAGCATCTAAAGGGGAGATGAGGCTGTGCTGCTGTTTCACTTTAGTGACTGATGTCTGGAGGCCTGGCTGGAAGGCTTCGGCTTTCAGCGTCCCAGTCTTATGCGCACACCAAAATCTTCTGTCTAAAACCTGCTTTCATGTTAGCGCGGAGTGATTTAGGCTTCTTCATGCAGGTTTCTGTTCAAGGCTGCGTTTGGGTTAAAGTGTTTCTTTGTGACCCATTTTAAAAAGTAGTCTCCAGTCCAGGTCAGCAGATTCGTTCCGTTCGTTTTGGGGCTTGTCATCCAGTTTCCCCCACTCTCTCAAGAATCCCCTTATGAGTCATCACTGCTGAGCTCCCTCCACCAATCCACTCTTTGCTCTCACAAGCGGCGATGGCTTTCTTCTCTCCACAAAGTCAGACAATGCACTTTGTGTTACACAGCGATGCCTATGGTTGGAAAGCCATAGATCAGCGTGTCCCTCCCTGCATGTGTCACCAAGCAAAGTGAATGGTCCATTGTCGGAGTGTAGGTGTCCCTGTGGCTGCATTCTTTAGCCTAAACCCCTTTAATACCTTTGAACAAATGTTTATTTTTCTTGTCTCAAATAAATGGTTTTGTCTCAAGGAATAGTTTTGTGTGTGTGTGTGTGTGTGTGTGTGTACAAAGGAACACATGAGGAGATATAGGTCTATAAATAAGCAGTGGTATTTCTGACGCCGGGTCCTTGCCAAGTATCGCTGTCTTTAGTACCTACATGATGAATGCCTCCGCACAATATTAATCTCTGTGGCGTTTGTGTTATGCCACCCTGTCAACAATGATTTTACTGTACCCCCCCAGGCCAAGCCTCTCCACAGGACTCTAAGGTGTGCTTTCTCAAGGGGTTGACGTATCCTTGATGAATGAACTGGGCCTCTCCCTGTCTCTTTCTCTGTGTTAGGGGTATGTGGGTGTTGTGGGGCGCTGAGGCCCCGGTACAAGAGGCTGGTGGACAACATCTTCCCGGAGGACCCCGAGGTGAGTCTGTCCCTGTCATCCATTTACTGATGTGTTCTCTTAATCGGCAACCTCAAGGAATCCTAGAATTATAAGTAAGAATTAAGGGGGAAAGTAACATTTTTTTTTTAGAGATAGAGTAGTTGAATTAGTGTAGGTATTGTTGGTAAAAATTGTAGAGAAATATGTGACTTCAAACTTTTTTTTCCTCTCTCTCCCAGTTATCTAAGTGCTATCACTCAAGAGATATCAAGCTGAAAAAATGTTGAGTCACAAAGACTGTTTATTTGTGGAAGAGGATGAGAATATTTATTTATAGGATACCGTATTTAAATTGTGTTCACTGTTGCTAAAATGGTCTATAGCGACCTGTCAGATCTGTAGCCAGATCTGAAACATCAATCCACAAAGAGCTCCTTTCTTACCTGTGTGAGACTCATCCCGCGGTCAAAATGGCTGTTTCTTACCTAATGTGTTTGTCCGAGAACATTCAATAAGACAGACCAGTGTGCGGTTTAAATATAAGTGACGCTTTCCTAAAATGTTCACTTTAATGCCATTGGAATGAAGTGCGTGCATGCGTGCGTGCGTGCGTGCGTGCGTGCATGCGTGCGCATTTGTTGGCACGGGCACAGCCTGGCCCTCATTTTAGAAATGCAGACAGAATCTAGAGTCAAAGTGCATAATGTGTTTACACATTGGCAAACTTTATTAAGGCTGAAATCTGATGGTCTACGGTGGTTCAAGGGTTTTGATAAGCCGTGGGCACTGCAGAGACGTTCAAGCCGACACATTTTCTTCTGGTCTATGACGTTGGTGATATTTCAAATCCATGGTTAGAACGTCTGAATGTAAATAGGATCTCAGTGGACTCCAGATGCTTTTAGCTCTCTGGCTCTCTCAGGAGCACAGTGAAGTGGGTCAAGGGGGAAGAGGATGTTGCACTCCGTGATCTAGTTATGCATTGACTTCTGAAAGTCCCCTAAAGTCCCAACTTATGCAAATGTATGTGGGTGTTAAAAAACATTCAATTGTGGTCTCCTGTTTGTCTGATATAAATAACTATTTATTTATGTGATCTACATAAATGGAGATGCTTCCCTATAACACAGTACATTCTCTTCACTGCTAGCACCTTTTTTTTCCCTCTTCCCCTTTTCTTTTTTTGTTCTGTCTCAAGGATGGGCTGGTGAAGGCCAACATGGAGAAGCTGACGTTCTACGCCCTGTCGGCTCCAGAGAAGCTGGACCGCATCGGGGCCTACCTGTCAGAGAGGCTGTCTCGTGACGTGGCCCGACACCGATATGGGTGAGCACCACCCGTCACTCTGCACCCAGGGACGGAACTTCACGGCAGTCAAAGGGCAAAAAAACGCCGCAAGATGTTCCACAACGATGATAAACCAAATCTGTTATTGCCAAAAGATAAATCGGACTAACTTGGTTGCGACATATTCGTGACGTTCATAAGTCATCACATGTGAAGCTTTAGTGTCTGGTTTTTTTTATAGTCAGGAAAATATAATGCATATTGAATGTTACGTTTGAAGCCTGTTAAATCTTTAAACATCACATTTAAATAAAACATTTGCAAATTAATATATTTTTGGGGGCAACCTCAAAGCTCAGCTAAAAGTCAGCTGTGGTCAAGTGATCTAAAGCTCCTCCAAACATGACTCCCTTCAGCAGCGTTTTCAAAGCTGCCTACCTCCTTCCCCAGGTATGTGTGCATAGCCATGGAGGCACTGGACCAGCTGCTGATGGCGTGCCACTGCCAGAGCATCAACCTGTTTGTGGAGAGCTTCCTCAAGATGGTGCGCAAGCTGCTCGAGTCGGACAAGCCCAACCTCCAGATCCTGGGCACCAACTCTGTGAGTGCAGCTGTTGTTTACAAAGTTTGCTTTCGCATTCGAGTCCTCTTTTCACCCCCTGCTTTCGAAGTTCGCCGCCCTCTAGCAAAGACAGGCCTTCAAGTTACCGTTGAAGGTCCCGTGTGTCAATATGAAACAACTTAGCCTGCTACGGTGCCTTTTAAGGAAATACTGAATGTATTGCATTTGCATAAGATAAATGATCCATCCCACTCCTTAAAAGCAGCTACAGTCCATTGTGTTTTCCTCGCCACGTGATGTGGTAAACAAATTCAAGCAGTTCAGCGCGGCTCAGTCGCACCAGAGATCAGCCGGGAGGACAGAGGTAGGACTTATCACTGTAGGAGCGCTAGCCACCCAGACCACGGTGGCCTTTGCTCTGTGTTGGCGGTCTCACTAGCCTGCTGCAGGCAGCACATCTGTCCGGGCCCCATGCCGCGTTATTTACCTGCCGCTGACCAAGGTCCCGAGCCACAGGACAGCAGCGGATTAGTCCGATTTACACCCCAGGGTCAGCCCCAGCCAGGTGTTCCAAGCCCACCAGAGTCATTCACCCGCGATCAATGACACAGCCATTCGCCCCCTTCAGAATCAATTATTTATTGTGTGGAGCTGAACAGTGGAGTTTTTTTTCCTATTTCAAAAGGGAATCGCTGTAGGGAACAGGCTTAACGCTGGTCCACATTTTGCGATGCTTTTGGAGCTTCGTTGGCGGCATCTTATTTCGTTTCACGCACCTGACCCTGGGTGGCCCCGGGTTTGCTTAGACTTGTTTTTCAATCGCTTCGGCTGTAATTAGCCCTCTGAAATAGTATTTACCATGTCAGTGTTGGCTTCAGGGAGAGTCCCTCTGTACATCTGATAAGAAGCCAATTGTTAAACCACTAATTAGGAAGTGGTGTGAAGCCAAATGCCGAGGCGTTAAAGTTTAAATGGTGACATTTTGGTTGAAAAGCCTGCGCTCGGCTTGGCATGCCATTAAGATGTGATAATGCCATTCCTTTCTCTTTCCTTTCTCTGAGCTTGGCTGCACTGATTTGCTGTCAGATTGATGACTGGTGTTAGCATTTTAATTTAATCACTGCATTTTTTATTAAATCACCGCAAATGTATTTCCTACAGTCAAATATTTGTTACATGACACTGTCACTTTAAAGGCCTGGTGTGAGTTTGAAACGTTATGTGCTTCAGCGTGTCTCTCTCCCCACCTCTCTCTGGGTCCCTCTCTGCAGTTTGTGAAGTTTGCCAACATTGAGGAGGACACGCCGTCCTACCACCGCAGCTATGACTTCTTTGTGTCGCGCTTCAGTGAGATGTGCCATTCCAGCTATGAGGACCCAGACATTCGCACCAAGTGAGTGGCTGTGGGACCATGCTGGACCTGTAATGGCCGGGCTGGGATTCCTTTCAGCTCATCCTTTCCATAAATATGATTCCTGTCCCAGGAACACTGGCTGTTGCATACATTTCCATCCAGATTAAATTAAATAATGACTCAAACGTATTTGTTCGCCAGTTTTTTTTTGTACTTTCCAGGCCTCTTTCTTATAATATAATATTTGGGTTGAAGATCTTAACATATTAATGTAATATAAGGGCAAAAACGTTCTTCCTGACACTAGATGTAAATTGGGTATTTCATTTTCACTAAAAACTCATGTGTTTTTATGTCAAGTGTTTTTTTGTGTCCAACTTCTTGTCCAAGGAAGACATACAAATCATTAAAAACACAATAATTTTATGTGACTTGATCTTTCCAGAATCCGCATGGCGGGCATCAAGGGGCTCCAGGGGGTGGTGAGGAAGACTGTGAACGACGAGCTGCAGGCCAACATCTGGGACCCTCAGCACATGGACAAGATTGTCCCGTCGCTTCTCTTTAACCTGCAGAGTGGCGAGGGCACCGAGAGGTGAGAGGTCAAAGGCGCATTTTACAACTCCCACTTAATGTTCCTGCTGCACACAGCTCTAACGCAAACGGTGTGGGCAGGGCCAGCTTGGCTGTCCACTGACATGTTGTTGTGAAGGCTGTGTCTGTCCTGGCCAGTCATGCTGAGTATACTGTCTGATTAGCTTAATAGCTTTTTGAAGAGAATGCGTACCGTCAAGGTCCTGCGGGTTCAGGTAGAGATTACTGGCCTTAAGATCTGATTTCATTAAGCTGCTTTAAGTCGGATTGACTATTAGCACACTGCAGTCAACATAGAGGTAGCTTTGATCTGTAAACAGGAAATTGTTACTTCCGTACACAGATACAGACATACAAAGGCATACATATTTACAGTACTACAAACACACATTTACACATCTACAGAAAACATCTTTATCTTTATGCTATAGAGAGACTATAAAGATAGTTCTACAAAAACACACATTTGCTGTCGACACATAATATGTAACCTGCTGCTATCTTTATGGTATAGAGAAACCATAAAGAGAAGTCTCTCGGTAGCTTAATGAAAAGGCTCGCTTGTGAAGGGACACGACCATGATGTTTTAGTGGGAGGGGGTGGGGGGTTGTATATGTAAGCCTAGGCCATGTTGGTGTTGACACGGTCTTTCAACTCTCCCCAGCCATGCGAGATCATCATCATCTATCTGATTCCACTGACAGCCATCCCTCACATTAGGCTTGCACATTTTCAGGATTTTACGTGATCGACAGTCGCCAACGTTAATGAACAATGATCGATTCAAATTGAACAGAAATAATGTATGAATCTACGCATAATTCTTCCCAGGAAGCTTTTGTGAAAATGTTAATGTCGCGCTTACAGTTGAAAACAACATTTTTAACAGGTATTTAATAATAATAATACATACTTTTATGATACTCAAAGACGCTGAGATTTATTTATTTCCTCTCAAACAGAGCTGACGCTTATGATACTTGCAGCAACGTGTAGGCTATTCCTTTTTGGAATGAAAAGAGATTCTCATAACCTGCGAATACATAGGTAATTTTATTTAGGAATCTAAGCATGTCTGCTTTGTCAGGGGTGAGTTGTGTGCGCAGCTTGTTTATTATTATTATTATTATTAATAATAATAATAATAATAATAATAATAATAATAATAATAATAATAATAATTGATTGCATTATATATTGCATTTTTCTAGACACCCAAAGTGCTTGAGTTTACAATAAAGCCAGCTGCTGATAGGACCCATGCATAGGTACCGTCAGGGGAGATGTTGAGTTAGAACAGCATCACAGTGGTGGCAATGCAGTTTATCGTTTTTGTGTGTGAAATGTTCCCGCTCTGGACTTGGTTGATCTCGTTTCATGGTTGAGAAGCTCACCCTCTTCGGTTTGAGGTTACCATTGGGCTTTCACCTCAAGAATTACATTGTGCGCTGTGAATTTCAACCAAAACACTAGACCGCAAACCGTTCAATTTAATCGTTTTATTTTAAACTCTTTATCGAATTAATTCTTGATGGAGAATTATCGATCATCGGTTAATCGTTAACAACCCTACCTCACATCAAAAGAATGACATCCACACAATCCCCAGAAGCATCCAACAACAAAGAGAGAGAGAGAGAGCGAGCGAATAGCTCATGCCAAAGACAAATATTGTGGGAGAATGAAGACATTGCAAGAATTGTGTGTTT
>JAVQIZ010063449.1:0-32935 GCA_036023535.2 Galaxias brevipinnis
GTTGGAGGTTTTTCGGGCACGCCCTACTGGTAGGAGACCCCGGGGTAGACCCAGAACACGCTGGCGAGATTATATATCTTGTCTGGCCTGGGAACGCCTCGGGATCCTCCAGGAGGATCTGGAAAGCGTTGCTGGGGATAGGGACAGATGGAATTCCCTGCTGAGCCTGCTGCCACCGCGACCCGGCCCCAGATAAGCGGCGGAAAATGGATGGATGGATGGATGGATGGAAATTGCAGAAAACGAAAGCAAGAAAGCAAGAAAGAAAGAGAAAAGGACAAACCTGGTAGGAATGGTAATAGAACTCTCAGCAAATGGAGGAGGTTGCACACCCACCAACCTACATAACCTTCAGTATTCTAGATAGCAAAATTAGACTGTTAAAGTACTGTCTAGAGAGGTTTTTTGTCATTTAGCTCTAAGGCCTCAAATAATTCAAATAAACTGACTTGAATGTGCAGACCCAATAATAAGATTGAACAGCATCAGCGACTTGGGTAAGTTCAACACAGATCAACCTTCGTTCACCGGTTTATTTACTGTCATACCAGCAAACAGGATGTATACGGAAGAGACGAGACATGTTCTGAGCTTATTGACTGACACACCATACACAGTCACATCTAACAAAAGTACAAACCGATATCTGCGTTTACAGCACTTCATAACTCTTTATATAAACATGATAAAAACATAACAAGGAAGCATAAACATGATAAGAAGGAAACATTAAGAGCGCTGTCCACAACAACAAAGACTTACTCGCCAGGTATCCTGGGAGTTACACCCGACGCTACATTATGTCATGTTTCTTCAAGTACAAAGATGTCTGCCTTGCGCGGTTGAGACCCTCAGCTCCAAACTACATTTTGTTATCCAGCTAAGAACAAATCCAAGAACGTATAAACCTCTCTTTGTCTGATATGACAAATGTGTTGTTCCAAACCGTACAAATATCTGCTTTGTAATGTTGATTTGCCACCTCCTCACTTAATCGTTATAAAAGGCTCTAGATTTACACAGTAACACCTACTGATCACATCTCACACAACAAAAGTCGCGTTGGAGCTGCTTGCGCCGCTTCTATGAATTTCTTGGTAAAAGCAATCATACATTTAAATCTGACAATGCTTAAATGAGCTTAATCAAGCAGACTCTGCTATAGCGCCACCAACAGGAACAATGAGACGGCATGGCATTGGTTGTAGGTTTGAGAGGACTTGGACATGTGTGCCAAATCTGGTGCATTTTTAACCATGGGAAGTACAAAATCTGGGGTAATAATAATAATAATAATAATAATAATAATACTACTAACAATAACAAGAGGTGCCCGGCTGCACAGCCGGCCACCTAATAATACATACAATTACAATAGTTGACCGGCTGTAACAGCCGGCCACCTAACTATAAGTAAGCAAATGGATAGTATTAGTAAAAGAAAGGGACCAGGTTCTAAACAGAGTTAACTAGGGTATGTTAGGGTGAAAAGGTTTTAAAGTGGGTTTGAAAGGTTAATAGCGAGTTGGAATTTCGAATTAGAGGACGGAGAGAGTTCCATAATTTAGGTGCTGCCCTAGAAAATAAACACTCCCCAAAATGCTTCAGTTTTGCTTGTGGAATGATCAGTTGCCTGCAGAGGAATGTAGTGTCTGGGTAGGATGGTAAGGTTGGAGCAGTTCAGTGAGGTAGGGAGGGGCCAAATTGTGTAAAGCTTTGTAGGTGAGGAGAAGGATTTTGTAGGTGATGTGCTAGCTGAAGCCAGTGAAGATTAAAGAGTACGGATGTTATGTGCTTAGAAGATTTTGCAGAGGTGAGAAGACGAGCAGCAGAGTTTTGAACCAGTTGGAGTTTATGGAGGGAGGTGGCGCTGATGCCGAGTCAAGGAACACTTAAATAGGAAAATGTTCTAAATCGACCATTCTCTGCTCAGACGATTCTCTCCTCAGAGTTTCCGTAACCACGCTGACACCTGCCATACGCTCCACTGCATTTGAAATGGATCTATTATAGCCACACATCTTGGAATTATGTGGATGATGTAGTTTGATTGGCGAATAAAACATGAAATCCACATCCCAGTCCACCTCATCGATTGGCCTGCCCCCTTTCCTCCCTCCCTCCTCGTCCGCTCCCAGACTCGCTCTTAAAGGTGAGCTGGACGCTCACTCTGATAAATGGTAGACAATTGATTTGTATTTAATTAACAATTTGCCAGAGACTCTCTCTCTATCTCTCTCTCTCTCTCTCTCTCATTCTCTTTCCCTCTCTCTCTGCTTCTCTCTCCCTCTCTCTATTTGCCTGGTCTCCGAGGGCTCATGGGGTGCCCAGAGGAGAGGAGAGGGGATGCAAGGGTAATTTATGGTCTGATCGATAAGTCCTGGCCTAACATCTACGTTAGTGGGGAGAAGGAAGCCAGGGGGAATGTCCCACTTCTTCCACACATGCAGAGAGAGAACAGAACGAAATAGTGAGATGTAGAAAGAGAGAGATAGAAGAGGATGAATAGAGGGAGGTACAGCTCTATGGAACAATTCACATTATAGTCATGTGCTGTCAGTGTTACCTTGACCTGTGCTTTGCCTTGTTTAAATGGCAATGGTTTGGAAAGACTGAACAATATTTAAGATCAGCCATACATGTTGAATTAAATTGAGATAAAGAGAGAGTGGTTAGGGGGGGAGGGGGGTGAGAGAGCGAGAGAGAGAGAGAGGGAGAGAGAGAGAGAGAGGAGAGAGAGAGAGAGAGAGAGAGAGAGAGAGAGAGAGAGAGAGAAAAGCACAGCAAGAAATGAATGGATATGATATAGGACAAATTTGGGGTTGAAAGAGGTGCAGGGAGAGAGAGACCTGGGGAGACAATTAACAAGGGACGAGAGTAATGCTGAACAGATGTGTATGATGTGTTTATCAGGCTGCGGAGGGAGGAGGAGAAGATGGAGGGATTGCGGCAATGGGAAATATGCCATCACTGGGATGGTTGGAGGAAAGAGGGAAGGAAATGATGAATGGAAGAAAGAAAAGAGGAGCGATTAATTCCGTGCTAATCTGTGGCCCAGCAGATGTTAACCAGTCAGCATGCATGGCTCGAGAGGGACTCAAATCCATCACTTCACACGTTACATTGCACATGAATAACACAACTGATACAACGGCTACAATTTACTTTACTTGGACATGTATAATGAATACCTAAAGTTCTCAGTAAACTTTTTTCTGATTTCATTTAGCCATACAGATTTGTTAGCTCTGACGTGTTAACTGTATAAGTCAATATGTTTAAAAAAAAATTATAAACTGTAAAAGAAACTAGCTTTAAAAGCTGTCAGAAAGCCTTTAACAGGCATGATTGTTTACAATCAATTCTTCTCAAATCTAGTTCTTGATTGTTCTGCTCATGGTTATCCATCAGGGGGCAATGGTGAGTTTAAGTACATTACCCTCTGTCTCTGTCTACTCCCCAAAATGACTCTTCCTACATGCCCAACACACACAACTACACACACACTCGCACTCCCACATACAAACACACATACACACACACACACACACACATACACACACACACACATACACACACAGACACACTCATAGGAGAGCACCAACCAAAACACCTTACGAAAGAGTCTAACCTGTGTTGGAAAGCCAACCTATATAACGCCTGTCTGCAAGCTGTAAAATGAAGCCCTCATTATGGTAAAATCCCTTAAGAGAAAAGATATGCTCATAAAAGTAATGCACTTCTAGACACACACTGTAAGCCGGAGCAAGCCCGGGACTCATAACAGGCGCAAAACACGCACACACACACACACACACACACACACTCACACAAGCAGAAACACCCACACACACCCACCCACACGCACACCCACCCAAACAACCTGCTGTAGACTGACACACAAATACACAGACCTCTGTAGCATAAACACAGGGAAAGTCATCTAGCCAGCAGCAGCAGCAGCTCGCCGGGGGCCAAGGTGAGAACAAAGACATTAGTCAATGTCACTCGGCCTTCGGCCTCCATGGATCCTGACCCCCCATCCGCCAAGGCGGCCTTCAAATGGGGCCGTGAGCTGGCGCTCCATGCTGCGGGACGGGCCCACATCTTTTTACGGCCCTCCCATAAAAATGTTTTATAACATATCTTGTAATGCAACACATTAAGGGGTTGCTGTTGTTATTTCCTACAAGGTCATTTTCAACCCCCACTTCCCCACACTCCCACCCCCAAGCTTGGTTACTACCGCCAATTCGTCAGCCCCTCACTCTCTCTTAACTATCTTTCTCTCTTTAGCTCTCTTTCTATTTTTCTCACCTTCTCTCTTTGACTGCTCTCTTCCCTCTCCTTCCTCTGTACTTAACATGTGCTGACACCTAGGCATGATGTTATTATGCTCATAAAGAGATAGACATGGGGAAAATATACACACATATGAATAACTTTGAAGGAATGAATCATGACAAGGTTATCTATAGGATCCCGGTAGATTTCGCTGGTTGGCTGGCCGAATTATATATTTTTTCTGAGGATGTGAGGAAAAGGCTAAACAATGCTCATCTGTGTAAATGTCTGGGTTTCCTGTCAACGAATGCTTGAATGAGTGCGTGTTAATGTCGGTGTGCGTGTGTGTGTGTGTGTCTTTGTGCCTTGTGTCTTAATGCTTGTCTCTTTCCTATTTCCTATTTTTCTTTGTGCGCTCTCTGGCCGATCTTAGCGAGGGATTACCGCGTCATGCCACGCCAGACCCACATCTCTCACCTTTTCAGAATATACACTTTTAATATTCATAAATTATACAGCCATCTTCATCCCCCCCCCCCACACACACACTCCTCCTCCCCCTATGTTGTGTCCCTTCTACTTTAAGTCCCCGGGCTTTCCTGTTAATCCTGTCACAGCATCCTGAAGCCCCCCGTTCAGCCCCAACAGTAATAAAAGAAAAGTATAATCCACTGTTTCAAAATATGAGATTTGCTTGTTGGAATCCAGTGCACCATGTTGGATTATGGCTTGGTTTGGCCTAGCTTGGCCTGGCCAGACATGGCTTGGACTGGTTTGATCTAGACAGAGGCCGGGACACTGGGCTTGTGATATCCTCTCTCCGGGGGCCTAGAATTACTGTTTTCCAACCTTTAGGAATGGCGATGAAGAAAGCAAGACAATACATAAAGACCAGTAGGAGGGTGGAGGTGGTGGAGATACCGTACTAGACAGTCTCCAGTAAGTTCAATACAATACAGTTAGAGATAGTGTGGAAGCAGGTGATATGTATCGTCTGAATGTTCTATGTAGTTAAGAGGTCTTTCGGTCAGGGATAAAAGCAGGCTGTGCTGACTGCACACTCAGATGCTGTGTTTTGTATGTGAGTTGGTGGTAACGTATGGATGTGCTCGAGTGTTTCTGTTTTCCAGAGAGAGAGGGAGGGCGAGAAGGAGAAAAAGAGAGAGACAGAGACAGAGAAGAAGAAGTGAGATGGAGGGAGACAGGGAGAGAGAGGCAGAAAGAATGAGAATGAGGGAGACAGGGAGAGAGAAAGACAGCGAAAGAGAGAGAGAGTTATTTATGGTTGCCGGTATCTGAGATGATAGGACTGGAAAACCAGCCTCTTTGCTTTTTATTTATTTATTTTTTTTCAGACGTTTTTTTTTTTACTACACACTGCTCATTTCTGTAATACTTTCTAAAATGTAAATCCGTATGCACACATGCATCCCGGACAATGCCCCGATATGAATTTTATGTAAAACGCACCCATAACTCTAGCCTTCAATGGAACATATGACTCCATGTAATTTCATTACATAAAAGGGTTGCATGTTGAGAGTGGGGGCAAGAGTCTGTGTGTGTGTGTGTGTGTGTGTGTGTGTGTGTGTGTGTGTGTGTGTGTGTGTGTGTAGGTGTGTGTCCATTTGTATTTATACTAATGTGTGTGTCTAGATAGGGTGGAAGAGGGTCACTATTAGTAAAGGCTTGTGTTAAAATGCATGCATGTTGAATATGTTTGTGTGAGTGTTTGTGTCTCTGAATGCGTGTGTATGTCTGTGTGTACGTGTGTGTGTGTTTGTGCATGCCTTTTTTATGTTTGCATGTCCACATAAACAGGGAGGAGGGAACATTGAGGCAGTCCCCATATGCAAAGTGGACCATGGCCCATTAAATAAATACGAGAGCCTTTCACCAACATTACTATAATCCAGGCACTTGCACTGTTTTCCAGTTTAGATTCAACATGCACTTATGCAGGTAAGCAATCTGAATATAGGACTGAATGAAAAAGCCCCAATCTCAGTAATTGTGACATTTTAAGAAAAGGGACAAAGAGGACGGGGTGACCCTCTTGTGATCCTCAATCAACCTTAATACACTAAAACAGGGAGAAGAAGACGGGGCTGCAATATTCACTCCCCAAATACATTCCCTTCAGTCACTCCCATTGTTGGATTTACATAACCTCCCAGCACTGTCTCCACGCTACAACAGTCACTGTTTTTGAAGAAAGGTGTACCGTACGTAAAGTAGTAGTATGCATAGTATGAGTACATAGTATGAGTATGTATGTCACTGCTTATAGATAGATAGATAGATAGATAGATAGATACATAGATACATAGATCCAACGCTCTCTCATTCTCTCTCTCTGGCTCCCATACAACCACACACATACACACACAAAGCACACACGCCTATTCTATTAATAAGGAGGCTGCCAATCCATAATGTGGAAATCATGCTCTGCGGATATCGATCGGTTGGGAGGGGGACGAGGGGGGTGTGGGGTGCTGTGGCAGTGGGATGCAGTACTGGTGTGTGTGCGTGTGTGTGCGAGTGCGTGTGTGAGTGAGCGAGTATGTGCGCTGGGCCAAAGAGCCCAGACACTCCAGTCTATTGGATTGAGATTCATTCGCTATTTAAGGGTCAGGGATCGGGGCCTGCGGGCCGCACGGCGTGTCCCCCTGATCAATACTCACGCCACACACCCAGCCTGACCCCAGCATTTAGTCTCCATAAATCCCAGCGCGGCAACACGCCTTCTCCTTCTCCTACCCCTCTTTCTCTCCCTCTCTCTCTCTCTCTCTCTCTCTCTCCAGTCTTCCCTCCTCCACTCCCTTTCTCTTACAGTCAGTGAAAGGGAGTGATGAAGCCAAGGGGGAGCGCTTTGTAAAACCTAAATACCTTTAATGTAGCGGAGGATTGATGTTTGATGGCTCAGGCACTTCTGACTTGGATCTGGGAATTTTCTGTCAAGGGGGCCGACGCGCCGTTATTTAATGGCTTCCGTTTTCTATCTTTGGTCAATACTTGAATCATTATTCACGCTGTTATAGAGCGTTATCCGACTTTTGACGTGTCATTATTGAGGTCATGCTCTGTTACAGTAAATACCATCTGTGGACCTTATACTTGCTGAATTATTAGTCAGTCCATTAGGCCAGCGGCTGTTTCATGGCACTGGAAAGCCTGTGTTTGTCGCCATGGTGAACAGTCAGGTTTGGTGGTCTCACGTTACCTAAGACACCTGTTCTTTTTGGACCAACGTTCAGAGGTACTCCTGCCTCCCTCTTCATCTCTCTGGCTCATCTTATCTCTTTCTTTATTTCCTCTTTCTGTCTTTCATTCTTTTTCTCTCTCTCTCTCTCTCTCTCTCTCTCTCTCTCTCTACCACTCACGCATACACACACACGCATGCACACTTCAACACAACAGTGTCCTTCACACACCCTTCAGCTCCGATCTCATTACCATACGGAATGCAAACAAGGTGCCCCCCCCACTCACCCTGCTCCGTCTCCCTTCCACCTCTTCTCCTCTCACTTCCACCCCCTCACCCCCCCACTTTCCCAGCAGACTGACAGTGGCAGACGTCAGACTGCTCTGGCTGCTGGTTCCCTGATATAGTGAGACGAGGGTCCTGTCGTTCGCCAAGGTCAGAGATGGCCAATCTATTCAAACCACTCACTTATTAGGGATATAAATAATTTCCGATCGCAGTTGAACCTTGAACTGTGACCCCGCACCCTGGGACGATTCTGTCTTAGATATGTTTTCTCCTGTCCTGTTACTCAGAAAAGAAACGAGTGCAGGGCTCTTTCCCATGCTTCTCTCTCTGCCATCTCTCTCTCTCGCTTCTCGTTTCTCACCCTTGTGCTGTCTCTGTCTCCCTTCTTTCTCCTCACATCACCCCCCCTCTCTCTTTCGCTCTCTCTCCCTCTCTCTTTCTCTCTCTCGAACCATCCAATAGGTGAATGAGAAGGACACTGCCACTCTACATATGCAATATTCACAGGCACAGTTTCCTTATTGAGAAAGAAACAACATATTGTCTACCCTCACTTCTTTCACTATTTACCTAAACCATTGTGAAAACACATGGTCCATAGATAGACATATTCAAGGGTTCATCTGAATAGTTAGAGCTGTCTTATGTGATATTGGAGGGAAAGATTATATTTATAATTGAATTATAAATAATTATACATCTTTAACTTACTGCAGGTTGTCTATTATTTATAAGAAACTGGAGATGTTGATACATATGTTTCCAAACCAATGAGTGTATTGATTGTTGTTGTGTACAGAGTAATGGACACACACATATATGTGCTCTGTAAATGTCCTGTCTTTTGACAAGTATACCAGCTTGTGTTACAGAATGGGGACAGCTGTGTCTTTGTGCATGTCCTTATTTTTGTCTAAAACTATCAGCATTTATGTGTGTCCGTGTGTGTGTGTGTGTGTGTGTGTGTGCGTGTGTGTGTGTGTGTGTGTGCACGCACATGCTCGTATTCCACGAGGCCTCAAAGTTACAGTAATGCTCTAGTAAAGCCCATAAACCCTACCTTTCCACATATTAATCTAGTCCCTCAAAGCTTTAAAATCATAACCTGTTTCTGCCTCCCATGTCAACAATGGCTCCTACAAGCTTCTCCTGTCCATGAGTTTGAGCGTGCACACAGACATACACACATTCACACACACAAAACACACATAAACATCCCTACATCCCTCCCTCTCTCCCTCCCTCACTGTTCAGAAACCAAATTATAAAATCATAGAGAGCATGATGAGATTGCTGCTTGGTTATTAATCTTCAATAAATACATCTTGACCCTGAGGATTAAGTGGACGCCCTCTCCACCCCCAAGCCCCACCCCCCTCCTCCATCCTCCAAAACCCTCTCCAGAGACAAGACGACCTTTGCCGGCAGGAATTATAAAATCAAAAACAATGGATTGGGGAGAAGGAAACAAATGTTCCGACCTGGATTGAGTGTCGGCGGGACGGATGTGTCCTTGAGGCCCGGGCTGGGATTACCCCTGGGACAGAGAGACGGCACACTGGGGGAACCAGCGCCGTGGCAGCCTCAGCCTGGGTGATTCAGTGACTCGGTGAAGGATAGTAGCCGTGTACATGATGGCTCAAATGCGTTCCCTCCTCTCCTATGGCCTTTATACACACACACTTTGAGAACACTATGACATATTGTATATATATATATATATAATGAAGCAACATTTTCAAAAATAAAAACCTCATCTTGATCACCTTTGTTCTGTTTTAGTGCCTTAACCACCATCCAACCCCTCAATAAGTAATTTCAGATTTCAAACTATTTTCATGTGTTTCTCAATAAAGATTTTTTCACAACTTGATGAATTCTAATGACCGTGTAATATTATTTTATAACAGTAAGCAACTGTATAACTCAGGCTACCTTTCTGGTCCTGCCTAGCTCAGTCGCTAAGGATGCTCAAGTAGCCAGGGTTTCATCTGCTTGTGACATGTAGCATGTAAATAGTGTGTCCCAGCTTCCCTGGGGCCTAATGGGAGGGGACCGGCACTCCAGCCTCTCACTGCGGGCCCCATCGATTAGCTGTCCCCACCAACGCAAACATGCCACAAATAAACATACCACCTGGGAGGAAACACACGCAACCGACCCACTGCTGTTCGGTGGTGGTTCACTTCAATGCTTAACGTTTGCCGAGTAAACACACCCATACTGTACATTCCTCGCCCGATTGAGTAGTTGACGAGCTTATGCTGGGGCTGGGGTGGTTCTATCAAAGTATGCAGTGAATTACTGTGAGAATGTAGTTGAAGAAAAGGGCTGTTTGGCATTTCTAGGATGGATCAAGGCACTGAGAAAACCATTGCTACACAGCCCCTCAACTAGTCGGTGCTAAGATGACGACACATTCAAATTAACAGCTTAACAAACTTCCCAGCCATCGGAGTGTCATCAGCTGAGCCCTCAGCTTCCGTCTCCCCGCCTCGAAGCAGACCTGCGTGGGCAGGACTTTGCCCAGACTGGCCCCCACCACCCTCCACCTCCTCCCACTCCTACTTCCCCCTCGGCTTCAAAAGCAACAATTACGCTAAGTGATTTATCGCCCGCTCCAGCAAGATATCAGAGGGAATGTATGGCGCTCTGCTGGGAAGTACTCTTTTGTTCCCTGGATGAGAGGAACAATATAGATGTGCCGTTGTTATTTTTGTTGTTGTTTCCCTGCTTTTGTTGGTCACTCAGGCCACACAATACACTGTGTTGTTGGGGACTTGTGGTCTGATAGTTATGGATAGCTACCTATATTTGCTAACTGTGCCAATCAATACTGGCTGTTGAAAGTGTGCCTTATGACTCTTCTTGCTTTAATGTTTTTGCTGAAACAATTTTATTCCTTCCACTTTCCTTTGAATTGGTCCTCTTTATTTTGATTATAAATGTCTTCATTATATATCGATGTCTTTCATATCCATCCCTTTATCTTTATCTCTATTGCTCGCTCTCTTCTTTCTCTTCATCTGTTACGCCTCTACGTACTGTCACATAGCAGTGGCTTGGTGAGCAATGACCTGGAGCAGGAGTGGTCGGTAATTGAAAAGTGTGGCATCTGTGGACACTGGTTGGGCTCCATCTGTGTGTCTGTAGGTCTGCTAGTGAGGCCCCTGCAGGGGTTCTGGATGTAACCGACAGGCTCCCCCAGGGAGCTGTTAACACCTCATAGACGCCAATGGGCCCCGGGGACACCCTTACCACAAAAACCAGAGGCCCTTAATGAGAAGACAGGAGATTACAGCTGAAAGCGTGCCTTTATGAATCTTGATGACTGCCTCTATGGGAGAGGAAGGTAATGTGTCAACTTGGGGCAAGTGTGTGGAGCAGCATGTCGTAAAAGGCCGATGAGCTTGTATTACGTAAATTGCAAAGCCATATTGATGTTGAATTTTTTACATGTAATTTTAAACGTGTTTGTTTTCATAAAACTTAATTCCTCTGTAATCATACTTATTTTGTTGAGCAGTGTGGACATTAGCTAGCATTCCAAAAATGAATCCTTACATGGAAGATAGGACAGGATAGATAGGACACATTAGAATATATACAGTATATCTGCAAAAAAAAGCACCATGCGGTTGCTCACTTCAAGACGTGTAGTAAGTTACCAGCGCTCTTCATTATGCCTGGGCTTATGTATATTTCTAGAAGAATTATCGTGCCTGGGTTTATGTATTTTTTTTGAAGAATTATCGTGCTCAACTCTGCTCATATGACAAATGGCAGACACGGGAATGCCACGCGCTCTCAAGAGGAAGAGCAGCAGCTAGACCATGGCCAACACTTCCCCAATATAAATGGTCCTGATTGTGTTCCAGTCAACCATTGCAGACAGATTACTAGATATCGCATTCCAGTCAAAGTAGGAAATGAAGAGATAATTATGCAGCTGGTGGGTGATGGAGAGGTGGAGCCGTGATGAATTTGATTAAAGTCGTTGGTGAAAACATGCTAATGGCTGTGCTGATTAGTTAGATGGCTATAATGATGCCTTTAACATTAATCTGTTGTATAAGGAGAAGTGTTCTTCGATGGTGTGGTGGCAGTTTTACTTTGTATGTTTGTCTGTAGCTTTATTGGAAATGTTCAGGCGTTGGCAACATTAAACAGTTTTTGGATATATAGGTCTATATTTTTTCTTTTATGCCATTGGAGTGTGGCTTCTACATTTTCATCAAAGTGAATATTTATTAAATATTGATTATATATGGCTGGACAAATTGCAATTTGAAAATGGTATGTATTGTCTAATGGAAATTTGTTTTTTTCAAGAACATTACACACTATATCTATTTTAAAATCCCACAACCTATACACTGAAAAGGCAAGATGTAGCCTTGTAATGTGGCATACTTAAAACCAGTCCCTTTTCCCCGCTGTGGCATTTTCCCCTAGCTAACTTTTCCTTTTCCAGCCCTTCTCCCTCCCTGCATCCCAACCAGCCTAGCACAAGTGTTTCTTTCCCCCTTCCACTTAACCACACACATCTGGCTCTTTACAACACAAAGCCCAGGCCACCCCAGGGAAGCTATTCATTAACACGACACCTTAATTGATTGTTTACTGATATCCGCACTAGGGCTAACCCTTTGAGACCCTCCTACTGCCTCCGCTTCATCCTCCTTCCTGCCTCTTCATCTCTCTGGCTCCCCTTATCTCTCTCTCTTTTCCTCTCTCTCGCTCTCTCTCTCTCTCTCTCTCTTTCTCTCTCTCTCTCTCTCTCTCTCTCTCTCCTTCTCTCTCTCTAACCCTTTGAGCCCCTCCTCCTCCTACTGCCTCCCCTTCATCCATCTATTCCTCCTTCCCCATCCGTCTTCACTATTTCCCTCATCCCAGCAAACTATTGCTACAACCACAGTGGTCCCCAATCGGACAAGTGCAACCCCCTGCCATCATACATACACACACGCGTGCTCGCACACACACACACACACACACACACACACACACACACACACACACACACACACACACACTGCTCCATTAGGCCTTGATTGTTGCAGTGACGTGTAGGGCTCAGGGGAGATGTTATTGTCAGGCCTGATTTACTCAGCACCATCTGACACTAGCCTAGCTGCTCACTAGGGATATTTGTGTGTGTATGTGTGTGTGTGTGTGTGTGTGTACGAACGAAAGTGTTACTGTGTTTGTGCATAGCTTGGTGTATATGTGTATTTGGCCCTAGGGGTTGAGCCCTCAAACCGGCAGGCCAGTGAAATGCAACAGCCTGCTCCACTGCAATTGTACAAAGCAGCAGCCTAAAAGCAAAATGTATGTACGGTATGTACAAAGCCTGAGTTACTGCAACAATAGATAGGAAAGCCTTAACTGCAGCTAGTAACAGCCAATTAGATTTTCTTTTCTTCCAAAGGGCACATAAGTTTGTTATATTAACATCCATGTTATAATATAAAATCAAAGTTTTGTAGAGATGTACTGAAAAAAAAGTGTAATTTCATGAGTACAATGACCGCAGTTTACAATCACACTGTGCTATTGTTATTTAGTGCAACCAACATCAATTTGTCTTCCTTCAGAAGTGGATAATATCAAACCAAATTCTTAAATAAATAAATAAATAATAATAAACCCTGTTCAGACTACTGAACTTTAGCTATTTATTTCAGCAATTGAATTGAACTATTACAAATAAATATTATTTTGTAATTGTATTATTGTTAGTGTTATTTAAAAAAAAAAATGTTTTTATCTATTTGTTTTGCAAAGGTTCTTTGCATCACCTGGCCCTGGTTACAATGGTCTAATGCACTTTGCAAGTGCCTATTGCTAAGTCTCTACATTATCTACCCTCAATCCAATACACTCTGTCTTCACAGCTCAGGCCACCAGCATAGATAAAGCTTTTGTCCACAGAAGAATGTATGTCAATCAACTGTCATGTCAGACATGGAATGCACATGCACGGGCACACATGGACACACACACCCACCTCAAATGGACACACACTGCAGAATAAAATCAAAAACACACGTACACACACACACAGACGCTATTCAACACATTGCCAGCACAAATTCTTCATGTCATTAAGCTATGTCAACGGTATGAGACTAGAAAAAGTATGTCTAGCCTAAGTAAATTGTCTAAGTCGAGGGGAAATCACGGCTAATCCCAATGAATAAACCGGTACTTTCCCACCTGCTTACACAGTGCAGTTCATCCTGCGGTCATTTTCTAGCCTAAAGACTTTCTCACAGCTGCCATGGGCAGCAAAGCCAGGCTACAACAAGGAAGTACAACCTAAAAGGACAAAGCTTAGACAGTCTGTTTAAGAAAAAAAAACAAACAAAGTCTTCCTGTTTCCCTGCACCCCGCCCGAGTCAATGACAAATCCACCTGGCTCAGCCCGAACGGAGGATGCCTGGGACACTGTGCGAGGCAGGGCTCGAGAGAGATTAACGCATCCTTTGACACTTCACTCTCACCCCCCGGCTCTGCCGCTGTCTCGGGCCCCGACACCACGGGTGTCGGGTTGCTCACCTGTCGCTTTGCACGGCGGCGGTACCAGCCGCCTCTCAGGTGGAAGGATTCGATTGAGTGTCCAAAGCTTGCAGTGGCCCTAGTGTTGTCGTCCCTGTCACAGCAACCTGAGACAGACCAGAGGCAGCACCACCCTACTGGATGGAGGCAGAGGAGTGGGGAGTGCGTTGATTGCCCTAAAAAGGGCTGCATTGTAAAAGCCTCCATTCTGTGCCAGGCACTGGACCAACTTGTAAGTTGGAAGACTGGGGGCAGAGAGAGAGGGGGGGAAAGGGTGGTGGACTGGGGGCATGTAGTGTGGATTATGCGTTCCAACCACCAAATGCCAGTTCTGCAAAAACTCATTTTATAGATTTTTGTAATGTTAGGTGAATACATGAATAATGGTACTAATAATGGTAATGGTCTTTTTTTTTTTTACCGTTGTTTAAAAAGTTAAGTCATACTGAGCACGAGTGCTCTTTTGTAGTGACCTGGCCTCGTAGGGGGAAATTGACCAACTCCAGTTCTATGCCAGTGCCAGGTTAGGGCATTGACAGGAGGATTAGCCCTAAACATGTTTTTTTGTATGGTGGTGGGAGGAAACCGGAGCACCCGGCGGAAACCCATACAAACACGGGGAGTACATGCAAACTCCACACAGAGAGGACCTGGATCTACCGGGGTTCAAACCCAGGACCTTCTTGCTGTGAGGCATCAGTGCTAACCACTGAGCCACCGTGCTAAATAAGAATTTGAGTGAGATCCTAACATACTCACTTCCATGGATTGCAAGTGTTAGTTTGCGTCATCAGCACTCAACTTGTAGTGGAGGCACAGATATACAATTAGTTTGTGAGGACTCGCGTGATTCTGGATATCAAACGCTAATGCAGTTAGCATTAAACCTCGTTTGTAAGTCTGTAGTCATGTTTTGGGATCATTTGATGAACGAAAACATCACACCCCCATTTAAAATGCAACAGCACATCTTCCCACCATGAAAAAATATGCTATTAGGTTTCAGCAATTATGCTAAGTGCTGGAGATCAAGTCTAACAATACATGGTGCTGAACCCACCTACTGTACAACACGCAAATAACAAGAAATGCATCACAAAATAATATCATGACAAAATAATATCATATGACTCACATGTTCTATTATAGAGCCTGGGTATAACACTGTATAACCCAATCTGTAATTCATCTGTAATTTACAGTCCCACTTTGATTTGGAAACACTGCAAACTGCTTTAAGGTGGTACACAGCCAAAAAGATAAATAGCCATTTTGTGTATGTGTGATTTAAATGTGTCATAATTATAATTATGCACAGATATCAGAGGTCACGAATACAAGTGGCTGAACTTAGTTTCCTCCGTAGGGTGGCTGGGCTCAGCCTTAGACATAGGGTAAGGAACTCGGTCATCCAGAGGGAGCTCGGAGTAGAACCGCTGCTCCATCGTGTCGAAAAGAAGCCAGCTGAGGTGCTTCGGGCATCTGATTAGGAAGCCTCCTGGGCGCCTTCCTATGGAGGTTTTCCAGGCACGCACTACTGGTAGGAGACCCCAGGGTAGACCCAGAAAACGCTGGAGAGATTATATCTCATCTGGCCTGGGAACACGTCGGGATCCCCCACAAGGAGCTGGAAAACGTTGTTGGGGAGAAGGACGTCTGGACTACCCTGCTTAGCCTGCTGCCACTGCGACCCGGCCCCGGATAAGCGGCGGAGAATGGATGGATGGATGAATAAGTATGCACAGATGAAACTTCCACGAGGATCTTTTTGACACTAAGAAATATTACCCACCCACACACACACACACACACACGTGCACACACACACACACACACACACACACACACACACACACACACACCAACATGCTATACTGTACATACAGTAAGGCATCACAAGTAAGTATGCAGACGGACAAGTCAGTACTCTGATGCATGTGCGCGCGCACACACACACTCGGTTTTAATCTATTTAATTGAAGCTGACTTTGAATAAGTAAACAAATGAGGAAATTCACATGGGGCACTCGATCCCTCCTTTGCTAATGGATTGAAGATTTCTATTCCGTAGGGGCATTTGGGCAAACAAGGCGGTTATCTCCACATCGACATGCTGCCTCTCCGTCTGCATCGAGTTTCGCACTAAAGAGCCGTTGAACTCTTGATACGCTGTTGGTAATGAGCCAGCCACTCAATTTGCAGACTCAGGCAGAAGCTGTGTTGTGGTGTGTCTTGTGGCATTGTGTCTTTCACCGTGACAGTGCCTGTACGTATAAAGAAAATATGACACAAAGATGAATACTGAAGATGATCTGAATCCACGTCATACAGTGATTCGTGTGTAGTTGCTTGTGCAGCCAAATCTGCCGTACCATTCTTATGTCATTTCAAAGAAGCAAAAGTAGTTCATAATTAATCATTTGTCCAAGCAACTGGTATCATAGAAACAAAAAGTGGCACGAGAAGCAGAAGTCCATTTGGATTTAGCTGACAAATTTATTAAAGACCTGTATAACTTATTTTTATAATCATCATCATTATCAGAGAATAAATAAGACATAAAATATTGTCCACATAAACAAACACATACAATGGTCCCCTATGGTTTTTATTGTCTTAAGGGGACATTTTCAGTTGAACAAAACAAACAAGACAGATCTCAGAACACACAAATGCATAGAAGTAACTGGAGCACATCTAGTTACTGGTTAAGAGACTAGAGATCTACTTCCTGTCTATATCCCTGTCCATTAATGTACAAAGTCTTCCCACATGGATAATCATTAGTGTTGTCCAATAAGGTATGTATAAAAATAAAGTTTTCACAATGATGAAATATTTGTATAGACATTTGGCAACAACCAGACACAAAGACTCTGACTCAACCAAAATCTGCATTGGAACATGTTTAAAACAGACTGAAAGAAGAAAGAGAGAGATGAGATGGAGGAAGGGAAGGGGTTATTAATTTAATCTGATTGAACATGTTTTATTTTTGCTTTGTTGTCATGGTGACGAGATGGCTGTGGACCGTCATATTTTTCTGGAAGAGGGCATTTCTGAATGCTTTGTTTTTGTAAAGGTTTGACTCCATTGAGTTCAGCAGTGTGATACGTTAGGTCGCTTTACACAGGTTTCTGTAAGAAGTAGCATGTTGATCCCAAGTGCTTCCGGTCATTGTTCATGATTTTTATTGTTCCAATAGCCCAGTCCTTCCCTCAAGTCCATACAGGCCAAATAATTGGATTGATCATCATAGAGTGACATCATAGTGTGACATTAAGGAGATCCAATGAGATCAGTGGAGACAATACACCTGTCCATCTAAGCCTCTGTTGATTCACACAGCTAGTGTCCTGTGTGCTGGTTTTCATTTAGGTCCAGATAACCACCACACAAGTAATCACCTCACCATCTATCTGTTAACCAATCAGAACTGCCCATGGTCCACTTCATCCAACCAGGAGGCAGGACTGGCGGGAAAGTCTGGGTACCCGCCGCTGCTTCCAGTGGACAGGTCCGAGACGGGGCCGTTGGCTCCCCCCATGGACACCCTCATGGCTGGGTTGATCCCAGGACCACCGCCACCACCACCCTGGGCCATGATGGACAAGCCCGAGTCTGGGTACACCAGGCTGGAGATGAGGGGCTGGTGCCTGGACATGGCGTGAAGCGAGCCTGGGGACTGGGGAAGGCCATAAGGGCTGCTTGAGCGGATGTCATGGAACTGGTCCTGCGAGGGCAGGACACCGTGCTCCAGAGGGAAGGGACCTCCATGGCCGTTGCCTCCCTGACGGCCTGCCATGGCCGGGGAGGACTCGCTTAGACCGCTGTAGATGCCATTGGAGTGGCCAAGATCCGACATTGGGGGCTCATCTATATGAAGACAAAAGGGAAGAGGTTAGTGGAAATACATTATATTGAGTTGTAAAATTAATTAGCGATTTATTACTTTAGATACAACGTTTTTAAGCGTTTATATTATTATGAGAATGATAGATGTGCTTTTGTATTGCACTGTGTCACATTATCCCCTTACTACAATAATGTGTTTCTACCAATAATTATAAATCTTTTTCAATAAGGCTTGAATAAACTCATATAGTTAAGTCGGATTGACATTTCATTTGAAATTAGGACTCTTAACATGTACATAAAAAATCTAATTTATATTCTGTTCTCGAAAGCACATCAATCACATGACATATTTACCAACACTAGTCGTGATCTTATAAAACCACATGTTGACATTTTGACACTTTATTTCTGCATGCCTTTATATAGGAGAAAAAGTCAGATTTTTAGAGGTTATGAATAAACACTTCATCCTATTTTGGTTTTGACTTTTTAACTTATGCTTATTATGTCAATTCAATTGCAGTCAGCAGTCGACCTTCAGTGATTACTTCCCTATATCTCTTGTGCAATTCAAATAGGTATGAACATGGTTTTCACAATTTATATAGTTTTTATGGAAATCTTTTTTTCATTCAGATGTTAGTATAAACACGTTATGGTAAATAGATTGTCTCTTTACCTGTGAAGGAGACCTCCGCGTCGCTGTCCATGCCCTCCTCCTGGATGCTGTCCTTGTCTGATTTGGAGCTTCCCCTCGACCTCTTCATGTTGCGGAAGTACTGACCCCATCGCTGCCTCCCAGCATCCTTCTTCAGCCTCTTCTCCTTGGCACGTCGGTTCTGGAACCACACCTTTGGAAGAAATGGGTGACAGGTTAGCACATACATTGTAAATAAATTAAAAAACATATTTTTTAAGCCTCAGCCTGGAAGTCTAGTGCAGCTCATTAGAAATAATACACTAGAGTTCGCAAATATTTTGATGATTATTCTGGAGGTTTGTGCAAACTGAAAAATGTCCTTAACGTAAATGATTTTCCCCTTGGCGTTTTTCTGCAGAAATAAGGTCTGATAAAAATATTTCTGTTTTAATTCTGCAGTGCATTTGCTATGCTTTTCAATGTCAGGTATATTACCCTTGCTACAAGATTAATTTTCAAGGACTGGCTAAGGAGAGGTGCATGTCTTCTTGAACCTAAGTGAGAGATTGAAACAGTGGCTAGGAACACTAATGCTGGGACTGGCCTGCCCTAGGCGAGATTTATCACACACATAATTAACTTGGCGACAGCTACAAGTTGTCCTTAACCCCCGGAGCAGACAGGTTAACATTCATACTACCCTCTCTTGGTATAATCCACTGTTTGACAAATTTAAATTCCACAATGGCCACTCTGATTTGAATTGAATTTTAATTTATTTTTGTGTAAAAAATATAAACATTAGGTATAATGGAAGGCAGCATTCACAGCCTTACATTGTGTATAAGTCTGTATCTCTTTGTTTAGGCTAATGTATATCTCACATGCAGAGTTGCAGAACCTAATTTAGTTTAGTGGCAAGATAAAAATGCTGCCTTTTTTTAAAGCCACATAGGTGTCCTAATGATATGCCGCCCCAAGTGAACCCTCCTAACCCCTTTCCCCTTCACTGAATAATGAGAACGTTTTAGTGGCTTCTTCCCTATCTACTTTAGGTGTCCTTGCAAATAAAACAATATATATGGCCATAGGCAAGCACATTAGAGCTCTTTCACAGACAATATGCGGCGCACCCTCTTAGCATTGTTAACGAGCTCGCACTTAATACAATTCTGACTTTCAAGCGTGAGGGGGGACTTGATTTTACTCCAACTCCCCGTAAATTCAACCCATCAACCACTCCTGCACTGTAAGTAGCATAGGCCATGTTCAAGCATTATTTCAAGCCGACCAGCGTTGTCTTTTGTTGAGAATAATCAGAGTAGCCAAAGAACACTAATCAAAATATAGCTTATGAAAAGTAAGTTGAATAGTAAGCAATACCTGTACGACCCGCATGTCCAGGCCTGTCTCTGACGAAAGTTGTTCTCGTACATGGCGCGCAGGTTTTGGAGAGTTATTGTATGCATTTTTCAGGGTCTCAAGCTGTTTGGCTGTGATAGTTGTCCGCGGCCTTTTCGCAGTAGAGTCTGCCTCTGCATAACAAAAATAAATTCCAATGCATCAGCCTTAAGTACTTCTGACAGACTGACAATTTGTTTTCCCATTCCCAGTTTTTTTGCGCAATTATTTTAAGCAAGGCAAATGTAAGAACATTAAATGGAGACTATTCTTATATGGTTTATATCAAATTGGAAATCTCCTTCTGACCATTACGAATGTAAATGTTCAGAAGGAGCTCAAGGTCTAGATATCAGCTCCTCAATGCGTTTGATTAAACTCGGCAAAACTTGCCCCAGCAAGTTCAGGCTGAACAGATTAATACAACTCAGATTCTGTACTTTACTTCACTCTGCAGGGGACCAAATTTGAGCAAAAAAATTAAAGTTAAAACAATTTTATGCAAAGTTCAGTGAATTCTAAGGACCACTATGCCTAAAGGTATATTCTGACATAAAGTGTTACAAATTGGCGTTTAAAATATGAGATATGTAATACATATAAATCATCTTATGACATATCTATTTTGTGAATTAGTCACTATTATCCGTCTCTAATTAGTAAATAGTTTTAGCCTGTAGTTGATATATGCATGTATTTGTGCATGTACAATGTATTTAAAATAAATGTATTTGAAACGTCTCATTAAATCCATAAACACAAATACACTTTTATTTTGGATCAAGCAAAAATTATGATATTATCTATAATCTTATGACCTTGTTCATATATCTGTTTTCCCTCAGAAAATTAAGACAACTGGTTGCCATTAAGTAACAGCAGATCTAGTTGCCATATATGTAATTAAGATATAATATTAAATTGAGTTTAGAGCAGTTCAAGTAATGCGCCCTCTCATTAGTAAAATCAACGTGTGTGTTTTCCCTGAAAAACTCTACGTTAGCTCATTGCGTAAATCAGCATTTGGTGTCGCAATAAATTGTTCCAAACAGATGGGGAAGATAAAACCGGACTAACGCTCTGCAGGCTGAACCTATTAATACGAAAGCTTCCATGCAGGGGGGTAATCATTACAAAAAAATTGCTGATAATGAAATGGTTTCTCACGTGGAACACTCGATAGCCTAAATTCTCCATGTTTCTTCTTTTGCCTATAGCCTATAGGTACTGTTAGTCTACAACGTAACATTCAATTTAGATAAGCATATATGCCAAATGGTATATTATAGAAAAATGTATATGTATAATGTAGACTATCCATATTTATTAATTGTCCATTTGTTTACAATGTACACGAAATAATAATCTACTCTGAATGTTTCATTTCTTTACTATAAGCTTAGATATTGCATTTAGTCAGCAATCGATCCGGATGTTGGCGACGACGCAATTAGCGCAGGTGGGTCAAGTGTTTATGGGTGACCTCACAGTGGCTGAGATCAAGTTCACAGTTACAAAGCGACGCTGTACAATAGGTCAGTGAATAAAATAGATATAAAACATTATGTAACTTATTGCAGCACCTGAACTGCATAATATTAAACATAGATTAAACTCATATATCCAACGTCATATTAGGGTATTCGATTATTAAATCTTATAGGAGGTCGAAAGGCAACTCGAGTGAATGGGGTAGCCTCATGTAAAAATGTAAAAATGCATTGAGCAAGTAGCTATAGCCTAGGTTTACTTGCTTTGATGTAGTGCATTTTAGTATCTCACCTCTCTGTTTGGCGGTCTCGTAGTCGGCCTTGCACACGAGCCTGCTGTCCTCCATCAGGTAGTATTCATCACCTGTCGCAAGCTGCCTCTTGCACACAATGCAGGCGAAACAGTGCAGGTGGTACACGAAGTCCTGCGCCCTCCTCACCACCTGGGTAGGCGGAATACCTTGCTGACAGGCGGCACATTTGGTCCCAAATCTCCTTTTTGAAAATAAAAAGGTTACCATCAGTAAATTGTAATTAACATTTTGTAATAAATCTACACGTTTGCTCCTTCAGCAATTCAGTCTAATTGCAAATCTGTTCATTTAGCTGTGATCTTTAAAAACATATATAATAAATATGTTGTGTTATTGTGATTCTGCCATTCATTGTACTCACTTGAAGAAATCCTCTTTGCAGTAGACGCTATCGCCCCGACTAAAGCACTTGTCTGCCAGTTGAGATTGGCAGTCGCTGCATTTCAGGCACTTGCCGTGCCAATGGCGATCCAGCACTTTGAGGATGAAGCGGTCCACGATGTGTTGATTGCAGCCGGCGCAGACTGGGATCTCTAGAGGGGGGAGAGGGGGCGAAAACCAGTTACAGTAAAGGGCCCTGAATAGTTTATTTTGTTGAAAAACAGTGAAAAGTGACAAGGCCTATTCTATTTGTGACAAAATAACCTTATATGTAGGCTACTTATGAGTTGAATCACAATAATTGAAGATTGGCTTACAAATTAATATCATTTTATGGAATTCACGTTGATATAGTCTACATGTGCAAGTAATTAAGGGAACATATGGTATGCCCTTAATGCAACTGTAACATGTGTACGAATTAAAGCATTTTAGAAAATGACAATGAAGTGTAAGTATTCCTTTTCGATATTTAAAATGTTTGTTTTATTATTAAAATGTATTGTAGGCATTTCATGAAAGCAATGCATGTTAACATACTTATTTTTTAACTACACTCGAATGCAATGTTTAGACCTATAAAGATTAGGCGAGTGGAGGAGGTGCCATAAAATGTTGCACCAACAACAGATCATAATCTAGATCAAGTTCGAAAAAAACTACATTATCGGTATCTTCAAGGATGTGGCCTATTATATTTTTTGGTGAAAGGCAATTAGAACTTGGAAAGATTGATTAGGCTGGAGCTGAATGATATTAAATCAGGACCTAATATGTTATTCACACCACACATGGGAAACAAACAAATCCATCTTACTTTGCATTTTAAGCCAAGTTCCAACGAACCCAAAAGACGTTTATCCTGTGGAGAAATATCCCCACTTCGCCGTTTTCTCTCGATGGCCAAGTTGACGTTTAGTTTAATTTTCTAAGGATTCATTATTTCATGACTGCCCATTCTAAAATGTACCTTAACAGTGGAACTATTCCTATTAAAAAGCGCGAACAAGAGAGGAGAAAAACACTTTGGGGAACAGAGACACTGATCAAATCGTCAATACGCGTTCATCCAATCAGATCCGACCTAAAGGCTGCTTCATGGTTTTACTTTACATCTGGTCTCCAAATCATTCTGGGGCAGGCCAGGTTCCTCAAATGTGGGCATGAGGTCGGTTTATGGAAACGAGAACGACCAGAACGAAATAGGATCCGGCCTTATGGCCAAAGAGAAGAACATATCTTAGCAAACATCTTCACGCATTCGATTAGTAAAGCAGTATTTAGTTCAACAGCAGAACCACATACCTCCATAAAGGTGACTCGTGTCGTTTGCAAGTTCTGTTTACAAAAAATAAAGTAAAAAAAAAATGCCGACAGTTCTGAATAAAATTTGTCTTTTCCCTAAAGACTTGAAGTATATCTTTAATTTTGGTCTGTAAAATAAAAAAGAAAACGTGTGGATAATTCAGCTGACCAAAATATAAATTGTGCCTTTTTTTAAGACAATGCATTTAATACAATATACAATTACTTGCCATGCATTCAAAAGGCATTTTTTTTATAATTTACATATACCGTTTTCAGAGTAAATCATGTATTTTTCACTTAAAAACAATAACCAACTTGCTTTCGGTCAGCATTTAATAAACACTTAAATAAAATACAATAAAATGTTCTTTAGGTGCTATACTTTTTATCGTCAATCTCTTTATATATATTTTTTAATCCCTAGAAGGAGTCAGCTTTCTATTCTTTGGTTGTGGACAATCTATAAAAAATGTATGGGCTATTTATTCTGGCACCGCAAGCAAGCTATGCACAAGTGCAATGGAGTGACGTCGAGAACAGGTGCATCAAGCTCATTATTAATGCACCTTAGCTGCTGCAAAACTACAATAACCCTGTCAAACGACACGCTGGCGACATTAGCTAATTTTGAAATTGTCATACCATTTTAATGTTTTCAATAATTGACAAATACAGAAAAATGTTTAGGCCCTAATGTAAGTAAAATAATGTGACAAGCACAAATTTACTGATCAGCATTTAACAACATTATATTAATGTGCTGGCCTAAGTGTCAGATCATTTATACATTATATTTATTTAAATTATAATGTTATAATCAGTGCATAAAACATTACTAATCGTAGTGCATAAGACATTTTGCATTCAGCGTCTTTAACCGTAATTATTTACAGTACAGATAGTTCCACAGAGGGCAGAGGCGAAACGTGTAGACAACAAAAACTAAAACGAAAGTGTCCAATTATTTGAACACAATAGCCCATACAACCGGGATATTATCATTTGTATTACACCTATTATTATAAATTGAAGGATTTGTAGCTCTACTTTATTGTCATAAGGGCTGTGCATAATGACGACGATTGTAACCTTTATGTAATTATACTATTCTATTCCAATATTCAGCACACAGAAAAGCAACTAAAAGTGATATGCCTCCATCAGTACGGGAATAAAAAGATTATAGAGATCATAGAGTACTTTTGTTATCACATTAAAGATATGATACCTTTCCGCAGCTCCTCGCTCTGCGCCAGCAATGCAAACAGCATCTCAGGGTTATTTGTTGCCCCCTTTGGAGAGTTCCGTTCATTATGTCCATCCATCGCTCATGATTTCCACCAAGATAACCAAAAAAGTCTGGTTTCTGTGATCACTTTTTATCGATATCAAAATAGGATAAGCACACAAGGCAGCATCTGCTAGCTATCACACCCGCAGAATCTATGTCTGGTTGAAATCATGCCATTAGAGTTTGCTGTAGTCCTTCTGTACGCTGCGCAGGTCCAAGCTGCGCCCGCGCTGTTACTCTGACCACTACAAGGCCTGCTAAAGCAGGGAGATATACTATTATCATCACCTTATACTGATAACTCTATAGGACCAAGTCCCAGTCGTAAAGACCAGGGAGGAAAAAAGAACTGTACTTATACAAAGTTGTACAATGCTATAAATTGCTTTGGAGATAATTTAATGGGGCCCAAAAAATCCTTAAAATAGTAATTTATAGCCAGATCGACTTACTTATTCAAATAGCTCAATCAACAATTCATCCATTATTTAGGTGTAACATTGCATCACAAGTGCAATGCACATAACGTTAGTAACCTATATATTTATAGATAATTAGCTGTATTGCCTTACAGCATTTGCACGAATAGTTATGCCTACTTAATTATTAACATTATTATTATGATTATTATTATTATTATTATTATTATTATTATTATTGTCGTTGTTGTTGTTGTGGTTGTTGTTACTATTATTATTATGATTATTATTATCATCATCATTATTATTATAATAATAATTATTATTATTATTATTATATTGTTTGTGACATTACTAATTATTGATTATTATAACTTTCTGATACGCTATCGAGAACATTTATGTCAGGGTTTCATCCGGAAACCGGTAAAGAAAACATGTTGACAAAAAGCGAATTTATGTTAAAGGTGTTAGTGCTGGGTCATGCAAAAACAATTTAGAGTGTAAGTCGTCTGAGAATTGAATACAGTCTATATTTGGTAGTAAGTAAAAGTATGTCTGGGTTATTTCATGGATTTTAAGAAAATAAAGATGAGTGACCATACACCCTTTCCTGCATTATAACACCCTGTCTTCAAATGTGTGTATACAACATTTTCCTAAAATAAATATACGTTTCTGAAGCATGCTCACAAAATCACACACACACACACACACACACACACACACACACACACACACACACACTCCACACACATACGCACACTCACACACGCACACACACACACGCACGCACACACACATACGCACAAACACATAGGCATATGCATTCACAAACACACACTGCACGTCAACCCATACGCACAAGCACACACACACGCACACACACACACACACACACACACGCACAAACACATGGACATATGCATTCACAAACGTACACTGCACGTCAACCCACACGCACAAGCACACACAAACACACACACACACACACACACACACACACAAAGAAACATTCATATCAAGCCAAAGACAAGTGTTTGCTTTGGGTCTAGATTGGCCGTTCAATAACATGTTGATTGAGGCAACACCCCGATGAATTTTATTGACACTGATCTTTGGCGCAAAAGGCCGCCTTGGGAAATCACTAGTAGTGCCATAGCTGCTTGCAAGCCTGATGAATCTAAAATCAATGCCCCATTTGCCAGTATTTTCAGAGTATATAAAGACATTTTTGTGAAATGTGCAGAATGCTTGGTGCTCCCCTTTAAGTTTTTAGCTTTGTCATATTTTATAACTTATTGATTCTTCTTTTTTGAGGGGCAGGTTCAACGTTAATGGGATAGCATGAGGGATAAGATTACGATGATTGAAATAATAGTGTGTAAAAAATATAACTAGTCAAACGTATTAGGCTAAAGCCCAGCATATGTTACAAAAACAGGTTGACAATCGCAGAATTTGTTTTCAATCCCTGATTTATACCTTACAGCATCAATAGAAGGACTTCCGAATTTCCGGAATCACTGACTGATACGGAGACAGAAATTAAGGCTAAGATTTACCTATTTGAAGATTTATTTTTGTTTGCCTCATAATTAATGGCGAATACGCTATCCCAGTAGATTTGCCCACCTTTATCTAGATTTTAAAGCAACACCCTAAACGGGCAGGAAACTTCAGATTTCAACAAGAAAGAAGGCATTGTAAACAACAAGCAAACAAGCCAAACTAATGCATTATAACTTCAATGAACGTAAGACACCTAATTACATTGGCTGAATAATTGAAAACCTTTGACGACATCCTCTCATTTTGTATCTCAACAACTTCAGGTGCTGCACCTGTCAAAGGGAACATGACACCTGTTGAGCACTTAATGCACGCGGTTGATCTGGGGGCCGTGGCAGTTTTTTTGCAACCGGTCTGTCTGCCAGAGAGGCGATGTGCCCTCCTGTCTCTCCGTACCGTGACAGCCGTGAGCAATTGTGTGAAATAACAGCACGCGCATAACATCTGTTGGTATGATTCACTCAACAATGTAAGCTCGTTACATATTCATGACGTTTGCCCCATGCTGAGAAAAATATCGGAAAGCTTAAGTTTTCACCTCTAAATTATCTAAAAACCATGGCCCAACTTCTTCATTGTGCTTGTCTAAATGGAACTTGTTAGAACTGGAAAATGTCCGTCTGATATAAGTTTACTTGGCCACAAAAACAAAAAGGCCTGCAGTTATGGGTGTCAACGTTTAGGGTATTGAAATTAAAGCATGTCTATTGGTAAACTCATTTTGACAAATACACACAAAAAAAACTACACAGAATAGCATACTGTGAGGTACAATACCAATTTCATGCTTGTTCGGGTTTTGTAAAACTGGGTTCAGCAGACCCCCTGCTATGCTGATTTGCTGTATAACCCGGCCATTTCACGGCTAATTGTCTCCCATAAAAAAACAAACAAAAAAAACACAGGGGACTAAACGATGACAAATTAATAGTTTAATCTATTGGTCTACATTGGTCTACATTGTTAGGAAATAAACATAAAGATAGGCCAAAGTTGAGCCACATTTATTTGAAATAGCCTATATTTCACAAAGTCTTGCATAATGGCCAAGTTTATGATAAGCAATCTTACCTTGTCCAGCGCTATAACGAGAGAAATTTCCGGGATTTTGACAACTTGATCCAGGATGTTCAAGCAACATGGTGACCGATCAAAATAAAAATAGTGATGATGAGATAAAGTCGAGAAACACAATTTGAGGGGTAATATATTATCGCCACACGCTCAACGAAAGTAAAAAAGAAAACCCAAAACACATTATCCTATTGTTTTTTCGGTCGAATCCCTTTCAATCGAAGCTTGAATTGAAGGAAAGCCGATGGAGCTAACGCGTCAGACACCGTGCACTGCAAGTTTTGAAATGCAGCAAGTTGCTGTTTGATTCCTTGTGTTGGTAGCATAAAGATGATATGACGAGGGGCGGGTATGGGTGGGTGTGTGGTAAATGTCTGACCATTACCAACGTCAGCTGACCTAACGATCCGGACCGGTAGACTATTTGGTTTTAGCATAACAAAAGTAGCAGTTTAGTTAAAAGATGCCAGTGCCGGCTTAGAGAGCCTTGCTCTGTCCACGGTGCTGAAAAGGGAGTTTCTCTTATGGGCGAGGCTAGATGCATGTGCGTGTGTCTACTCCATCCCATTCCTGATTTCCAACCCCCCAGCTTCTCCTGCATATCCATATTCTAGAGGTACACGTGCCCATCTTTCATCGAGCACAATGGGATTTGTTGGGACATTGTTGTCATGCGTTTTCATTGCCATGTCCCTCTTTTGTTTGGCCAAGAATAGACCGTATAACTAAGCAATGGACTGAGCGTCATTGCTCCACTTTACCATTGGCGTGTTTCTGGCTGTCACCGCAAGTGGCAGGGTAAAATTGTCTACCGGCACGGTCTATGCCAGCAAGGCTTACAAATAATGAAGATGTAATATTCAACTTCAGTTAGAGATTCTTAATTGTAGTAAAATATAGGATTATTCTGATAAAACAAATGTAATTTTTTTTCTTCTTTCTTTTTTTCTTTCTTTTTTTCTTTCTTGCTTGCTTTCTTGCTTTCATGCTGTCTTCGATATTCTGAAAGAAACAACAAAAAATTTTTTTTTTTCTTTTCCGTTACAAATTGTGCAGCCAACAGTAGGCAAAGGCTATTTTTCCTCACACGTTGACCCTTTCTTTAGCCAATTTAATTGTTTTCATCACTGAATATGTACTGTATGTTTCCTGCGACATTGATTATATTTTATTGGCATAGTATGCTATTGGTCCACTAATTCACAGGGCAATTAAGCTGGCTGTAAAAGAAAACTGTCCTTTTATTTTTCTTCTTTGGTCCTTCTCTGTTAGTCTACTCAAAATAATCTATCCAACCTGTCCTTCCAAACTCTTTGTAATTAAATTTACATGAGCTGCCCTGGCAATGTTCAATATTTCATTGCGTAGGATAAAGATGCTTGTTTTCACAGTAGTTTTGCGGTGTGTGTGGTAATCCTTGGTCAACAAGTCAGACTGATCTCTTTATGCAGATTAAGGAGAAACGCTTGTAAATCTGGAAGATGCCTTAACTAGGATCCTAAAACGAATGAAGCCTCAAAAGAGCTTAGGAAAAGCAGCATAACAACAGCCTCCTGAGCAGCATTATGGGCTGTTTTCTTCTTTTGTGGAAAATAGCATGAGGACATTGAACATTTTAGCTGTTTAAATCTGAACTAGTTGTTATTTCCTCAGGGATTTTCCAGACTTTTGAAATGCAGCTAACAGTTGCTATTGCTTTTCTGCAGAAATAGTCAACAACATAATATTAATTCCTGCAAAGACCAAAGTATTTTATTTTTCTACCATAAAGACGTGCTTATATTACTCTGAATTAGATTAATATTTTTTATTACAATAAATCAAGTGTACATACATATAGACATGAAGACAGTGAACAAAATAACAACTATACAATCGCAATATCACTCAATACGTAAACATATGTAGTTCAAAGTCAAAAATAAACACACATAGCCGATTAAGAAATCACGAAAACACATTTAGCTGTATTGATGCGGTTGTGGAGGTAACATGTAGCCCCTCTCAGCGGTTGTCTTACTGTAGCATGCAGCTGCCCTTAGTCCCTATAACCTCAACCTCCAGACGTGAATTTCATTAGGGCGGCTCTCTAGAAAGCGTGATGCTCTTACCCTGCTCAGCCACCACTCTTTGTGTACTGTCGAGCATCATCACAGCAGATTGGTAAAGTGTTAATGCACCTGGGTCCCTCTTGACAGAGCGGCTGCAATCAGGTTTTAATGGTCCTCCACTGCATCCCAGGCGTTTAAACCCGCATGCCTGAAATCAAAGCCTGCACTGGGGGCTGAGATTCAAGGGCCTCGAGAGCCGAGGGACCCTCAAGAGCCCTGTGAATATAAGCTAGTCAACAACACAAGCATGTCTCCTCAAACAAGAGGGTTCACTGCAAATAGAGGAGGGTCAGTTGTTTTCTCTGGTCTTTGTTGTGTTTCATGTATGCTGCATTTGGGCCGTGACAGATCAAACTATGCTTTGCCTTGAAGTGGAGCTAGTTAGCAGAGCAGAGAATGGGATCTTAATGCTGTGTTATGAGTGTGTTATGATTGAAGCATATTTTAAATGTGTCCTATGTTCTAATATGCATCCTTTATAAGTTGGTCAGGGGTTTAGCTGCTGTGTGTATTTTTCTTCATGTACTTCTTAGCTTTGATGCTTTCCATTTTGTGTGCGTAAAACTCTCTGTGACTTTGTCTTGGTAAGTGCTATGGAAACAATTATTCTGTATATTTCACAACCATTTTTTCTTTTGTGAAATAGTGTTTATAACGAGATGTGGCTTTTGCATGATGACACAATGGCCCAAATAAATAGTTTAGTAAATAGCCATTGTAAAGCAACAATTATCCCTGATTTGCCTTGAAGTGGGCCACAGACTATTATGGACACACTGTGTTTAACCAACAATTTTCTTCAAACACTAAATTCAACACAGATTGTTCCTCTCATTTGTGTTCCTGAGGAAACTATCTGCAAACATATTTTCTAAATGCTTCATGTACAAATTCAATCTATTTTGAGTCAAGGGCTTATTGATGACAGTGTCTAACTTTCACATAGATTCTACTATTTTTTATGTAAAAAACATTTCCACTGATCTAAGCAAAAATCTAGAGCTGAGACATTGCACAGTCCGTCAACCCCCCCTTTACCCCTTACCTGTCAGAATGGAATATGATCTGAAAATATAACTGCTCAAGCTCAGCACACTCACCACAAATCACTTTAACAATCTGTAACGATGACTTGCAAGTATTGAAAGGCAAATATGAAATATGATGATTCCTCGTTTCTTCTTTCACTAATGTATGTGTGTTGCTAAATATTGCTTGCATGATTAATATGAGCAGGGAGAAAAGTTTTAAACGTTCACTAAATCTTCCTCTCTCCCACCTGTCAATATCGGGAGGGCAACTTATTTGCATATGCACCTAGCATATTACGCCTTGGTAATATTGATTGCGGAGCTCTTCAAAATGTATGGCTCTCGCAGACATGATATACAGTAGAACGCAATGCATAATAACAAAGTGTAAGTGTAAAGGGAAAGTGTCCCTTTCAGTCAACTGACTTCACACGAACCAAGGGAAACATTCACGTTTTAGCTAAGCATGCCTCCTCTCTGTGCACGCTGATAGGATTAGTGCACCTCCTTTGTCTGCCATTCCAAGGGGCCTATTCACACTATCACGCACGATTATTGTGACGCTTGGTGAGCAAACAAATGAGTAGTGCACGTCTATGCAGAGCCACAGCCACATGAGTGGACACTACATCAACTCCAAAAAGGTGTGCTAGAACCCCCCCCCCCCCAATCCGATGTAGCAGTATTTTTGTGGAATCAGCAAAATCGAAACTATTGGCAGGTGTGTGAAGCCCATGCAGTGTTGCTAAATGCCCGGAGTCTGCAGACACTCAGGACAGAGGGCTGTAGAGTGAATTATATGTAGGAAAGCGACTCCATGCCATGGCTCTTTTCTCCCCGAGGAGAAAGTGTAATGGATTGTTGCTATACATCCCTCCTTCTGCTTTCTCCCTCAGGGACCAAAGGGCCTTCTCTCCTAGGTTTCGAGATTTTCTATCCCTACAAGAGGAGGGGGGGATTTTTTTTACGTCACAGCATCACTTATCTGATAAGGCATAGATTCAGGGGAAATGGTTCCCTTTGGGAGCATTGGGCTCATAAAATATTGTTGTTTTGTAAAAGTCGGTACAAATGTCAAGCCCGTTCAAATAAAAGTGGAGTGAGACAGCAAGTGCCATTTTGTTCGATTGCTACTGACTGTATTATTTATGTAAGGAATGCAAACATGACAGTTTTCTTCTCTATTCCACTACAGATTGACGTTTGTTAGCACTGAAGCAACTAATCACTCGTTATTGTTTAAGCATGGACACCTACAACAAGTTTGTGTGTATCCTGCCTTGTGTTTTCATCTATGTATGTGATGAACATGCATGCATCTGCCCTCAATGTGCTGGCGTTGCATGTTTGAATGCTTGGGCATATATATGTTTATGTTTGTGTGTGACCATGCATGTGCAGTTGCAGACAGGGTTGTGTGCGTGTGTGTGTGCGTGTCTAACTGCCCATGCACAGCTGAGTTGGGGTAGCACGCTGACGCTGCAGGGGGGCCGAGGGCGACCATGGCAGCCCTCTGACACCAGGTCTCTATTGTGTCCCTGTCACCATCCATCATGTCTTCCTATGATGGGACTTGCTCGGAAGGGAGGGGACCAATCACACGCCTCATTAGCCAGGCTTGGTTACTCCCTGTCACACTGGTCCCAGAGCACAGTGGCCTGTTGCTGTCTGGAGAGAATGAGAGAGAGAGAGATAAAGAGAGAG
>JAVQIZ010063457.1:0-11628 GCA_036023535.2 Galaxias brevipinnis
TTAATTAGCTGATTAGAGTGTGACACTTTGAGCCTACAATATTGAACCTTTTCACAATATTCAAATTTTCTGAGATTTTGAATTTGGGGTTTTCATAAGCTGTAAGCCATTATCATCAAAATATAACAAATAAAGGCTTGAAATATCTCACTTTGCATGTAATGAGTCTATATAATATATTAGTTTCACCTTTAAAGTTGAATTACTGAAATAAATGAACGATATTCAAATTTTTCGAGTTTCACCTGTATAAAAACCTGTATAATAAAAAGGGTATTTAATACTTTGTGCTGATTGTCCAATCTTGTTGGCCTCTTCTGGGTTCTGTGTTTCATCCAACGCCTCATTGATCTCCATCAACTCCATTAGAAACTCAGGATCTGCCTCTAAATCAGTGCCTTCTTCCAGGCACATACCGTTAAGCTCCAACTGAAATACACAAAGGCTTTAATTTAAGACTAAGACTTAACATTATGACTTTAATATAATTAACCCCTTAATAGGTCGATTTGTTATGGTACACAAATAGACTTGTGTAAAAAGTTTTAAGGAAAATAAAAATTAAATGCATTGTCAATTAATAGTTGCATGAAAAACAGGAAAAACAATCTTGAGAATACTAACTCACCAAATAAAGACCTCGACTCAAAGGTTTGAATAGAGTGTTGTAGGCCTCGTTAACTAGAGCAGACTGGTGTTCTGAATATTCTTGTTCTTTCTGTGAAAAAAAATACAATCACATAGACTTATTATGAAGAATTCAAAAATAACTTATACAAAACGAGAACACACTTCATATATGTCTAGTTTACATTTCGTAAGTCCGTTATAGATAAGCTACAAATATTACAAAGATTGTTTGCAAGCAACCCCCCAAAGGAAATCAGGTGTCTGGGCTTACAGAACACCAATCAAATGGTCACTAATGTGGAGAAAGCATGGGAACTACATTTCGAATTTTTTCACACATTGCAATTCTAATCTATAGCACCTTGTCTTTGATATGACTTCAAAGACGCTCAATTTGTAGATGCCAAGTCCTGGGTAATGCCGATAATTGGATTCTGAGACAGATTCTGCCACTTCTTTATAGTGCAGTGGTTGGTGGTGCATCGAGGGACCCAGGTGTTACTGAGTTGTGCTGTATGGATGTGATAAGGGTGATAATGTAGTTTGCAACAGCTCACTGGGTGAGAATTATGCAGCCCTTGAGTCTGTCAGATCTTGATATTTTCAAGAGTCTCCAATGGCAGCTAGTATAGGTCTACCAGGTTGTTTCTGCACTGGGTTTCAATACAGTGTCATAGATATGTTCACTTAACCACAGGAATTAACCAATTGAACAAGAAGGAGACAACGAACAATGATCAGGCACAAGTTTATTATCAAGTCCAGAGAGCTGGGCTGTACACAGATAAATCACTACAGTCAGTTCAGTCTGACAACATATTAAGTTCTGATTGGCTTTGTGGCATTGTGCCGGAATGGAAAGGAGGACACCGGAGGCACAGTCAGGGTTCCCAAAAACAAAAGGGTTTTAATCTTAAAAAGTTTACAAATAAAGATACTTCCCTTACACACAGCCTACCCCACCTAAAAAGAGAACCAAAACAGGGGAAAGCCCCTCTATAAATACCCGCCCAGCAGTAGCTGTAACCAGTCGGCACAATAGGCTACAGCTGTGCCCAATGATCTCCCCTTACCCATTAAGCCCTTGCTCTTGCTCTTGTAGTGTTCTGTCAGGAGGTCATCTTGTGAGTCCACTGTGCAGGACCATACCTCCCTTCGAAAGACCTGGCCCTTTACAATGCCTCAGTTTACAAGGTTGAACTGAGTATATCGGTCTGAACTACATAGCCTAAATCACTCCATTGGTCAATGGGGAACACGTGTTACCTCTCAGCATTGAAAAGGACATGTATGCATATTAAGACACGTATGCCGACTCATATTATGCTACAACTAAGAACACAAAACACTAGCCTTCCGTGTCTCAGAGAGGCACATGCTACCTCCTAGGTGATCTGGCCTTCACTCTGACCCTTCCCTCACATCTTAACAGCTCAGACTTGAACATCCGTCAGGATGCCGAAATCTTTCCACCACAACTGTAAATTACTATGCAATATGCTATGACTCGGCCTATCCTTGGTTTAGAAATTAATTAGTCACATGTACTGTATATCATCATTAGAAATACTCAATCACTGGTATGGCCAAAGGTGGTATTTAGTAAAACAAGAAAGCGTTATATCAAGATAAAATTGGTTGGGATTAAACATTTTCATTCTTATAGTCATATTGAGCAACAGACTCATCCAATTACAATGGCTAATAACGCTACAAAAAATAGCCTATTACATATGATTCTAGTGATGACATATGGCCTAAACATAAGCTTAAACACAAACAGGTATTATATGCTATTATAATAGTTTGTGATGTTAATGTTGAGAGTATTTATAACTAATAATTGACTACAAATTAGAATTTAATAGGCTATGCAAAAGTATGTCCATACCGCAGTTTTCTGGCCGAAGTTGTCAGGGTGCAGAGACCGCTGGAGCTGCAAATATCTTTTCTGCAGTCTATGACAGTCCAGTGTAAATGTCTGCTCACTGTAAAGAAAGAATACATTATGAAAAGGTCAGGTGAAGTAAAAGAAGTAAGGATGTGTTATTATATAATTTTTTTATTTAATTGAGACATTTGTTTGAACATGTGTAGCATAATGCCCAAATGAATGCTTAGTTATATGTATTTGGTAAGATACTTTGCCATCACTTACCAATCCATGATCTGAAAGTATGATGCTTCCTCATCTGGGGGCTGGACCACTTTGCAGGATGTACAAAAAAATGATGGAGTTTCTTTTATAGAATGCTGACAGTTCCAACAATTTTGTTTTAAATAGGATGTGCAGAAGGTCCTTGGTGAACTGACATTTGTCACATTTTCTTTCTTCCTTTCATTTTGTCTCCAATTTGAATACACGTGCCTCCACTTGCATTTACTCCTGAAAGTGACGTTATATTTACATAGAGTTGCATAAGAAGGTGACTTTGTCACGAATGATCTTGTTGTTAGTAACTTATTCGAATGCTGAAGACTATGAGATAGGAAAATAATCGGCACATTTTTGAAGCAAAACATTTTGACAGATGACTACTGATAGCAAAACATTGGATGTTGTTTGCTACTTCCTCGTGGAATGGTTTTTCTTCTTCTCCTGTGGATGTCTACTTAAAACAACGTGTGTTCTACCATAGATATACATACATAGATCCCTCCAAGGCCGCTGCTACATGTCGCCGCTATACGTCTATAGGCCCGCCATCTTGGAGCGGTCAAGATCCGCGGGTAGACAAATACAATGGGTCGATTCCAATCGATGTTAAAGAACGGTACTTCATGAAGGTTCCTCTGCGAGTGGCCACTTTTGTGACGTTTTATTCGTCATCATCGAGTGGACACTTGATGGAGAGGCACGGAGCCGAGGTGGGGCTTAACTTTTCAAATTGGAACCGACTTGTCCTTCACCAGCAAGAAAAAACCAGTAACAATGGAAAGTTTTACAGCAGTAGCGTGTGGCTTTTACTTTCTTCAATTACTCCAAATAACCCATGGGAAGATTATGAGAAGAAGACGTTTTCGTTATGTGCTTGCTCTAAATGAACATGTAAGTCATATTTTGCTAACGTTTGAATATAAACTATTTGCTATGCTATATTTTAGCATAAAGCTACCTAAGTTAAATAGTTATAAAATAAATCAGTTCTAGCTCATTTGTAGTAATGGAGAGAACTAAAACGGTTAATTTGAAATGGTGAAGAACTTTTCACCCTGTGTTCGTCATGCATCGCAAAGAATTCTGGGGCAGATTCTGTTAAAAGTCAGGTTTGATGCGCCCTTCGCTGGAGGAGGCACAGAAGGTTACATGTAGCCACTCGCTCTTCGCTTATAAGCGATTGGAATGACACTCAATATGGCGGCGCGCGTTCACGTCGAGAAGTGGTGAATGTCGAGGAGAAGTCGGCAACTTTAAGGGATTGGAATTGGCCCTGTGTGTGGATTGCAAAAGAGCGAAAAGAACGTCTCAAAATTACGTAATTGCGTCAAGAAATGAATGTGTGCATTGGTCGAGCCACAAATGCAGATTCATCACTTCCCACACAGAATTGCAGATTTACAAATTACATTTCATGATAAATGCACACCCAAAGTTGAAAGTATTTTTTATAAATTACAAACGATTGACTTACCAACAGACAAATATTGTACAAATCATAGCACATTTATTTAAAAGCCAATTTATTAGTCACAAGTAACGAATTTGTGTTTGTGAATAGCAAAACACAGGGGTAAATCGTGGAATATTTGTGGATCATGGTACTTGCATTTACAAATAATTTTGAGGCATTTCTCTCTCCATACTCTGGGGAGGGACCAATGATGGAATTAGAAGAACCAGTGGTGGAAATAGAGTAAGACTCTTTTTTGCTATTACAATAAAGATTGTTTTAATTAAGTTAAGTACCGCTTATTGCAAGTGATTAATGCAAAATGAACAATTCTGAAGAAATTTTAATAGATTGCCGATTTTAAGATTGCTGATTTGATAATAATGTGCTGTAACGCAAGTCCCAGAGATTTCCAAGAGAGGGTGTTGTGCAACAGCAAAAGAAAGTTAATGTATGTTAATATCTGTGTAAGAAGGGAAACGCCTGTTTTTGCTGACATGTTGACTAAATATGGTAAAACTAGAAACAGGAAAAGAAGGCTTTGAAAAGGTAAAGAAAAATTGTCCAATTTCTGCAAAGAGAAGTCTGAGGAGGAGCAACGGGGCAGAATTCCTTTAAAAACCTAGAGCCTAAAGCTCTCAGGATGCAGTCTTAGGACTAGATCTGCGCTAACCTTAAGTTAAGCCCTTATCTGGTGACAGGTGCCCCATTTTACTCTCGAAGCGAGACCTCTCTTCTACAGAGAACTTATACTTGATTTTGTAACTTCATCTTGAACTTTATAGAGCATACTGGTGCCTATCTTGTGACTTGATTAGCTAATAGGCGAGCATATTAATGCCGATGTTGTAACTTGATACTTTGTGCCAATAAAAAACTTGAAACTTTGTTGCTGAGACTCCGACTACATCTGTAGCTTGGTCTCCTCTTAGGCACTGAGACACCCTCAGACAGAGGTGCTCAAGCCACACAGAGAAAACTAGGTCGGCAGCTCTCGACTGTTGAACATGTGTGAGCAAAACAGAAGAAGGTAAGTGAAAAAGATTGAAGGAATTATAGACATTGTCTGGGCTTCGTAAACAGATATGACACTAGAGCGACGAGGAGATTTGCTTTGAGAAGCAATCCATAGGGATGCTTATAGTGCTCCCTTTCCCTCCAGGTGTTTGTCCTTGATCTCGGGAGTAAATGAACCCCAGATCATCGCCCTTGGTTGATTAAGGGTTCAAAGTTGGGGGAATACCTGATAGGTAGCTTAGGATCTGCACAGGAAAGCACGTTTTAAAAGAGGCCTCTTGGCCTGTAGCTCTGTATCTCACAGTAAGGTGTAAAGTTGGGCACAAGTGAGGCTCGCTTTTAGACAAGGGACACATAAGGGCCATTGCGAATCCACGAGAAGACCTACCCTTTCGGTTCAGGGCTGCTTCCGGTCCTATTCTCAGGGGTGAAAATCAAAAGGGACACTGAGTCGGGAGACAAGGCTTAATAAAATGTTTTATCCTTGGGTTTGTGTAACACAAGCAATGCAAAAAAGGGGGTGACTGGTCCAACTTGCCAATTCAGAAAACAAGTAATCTTGCCCAGGACACTGTATATAATGTATTTACACTTATGGGTTCTTCATCAGGTTTGGCCTAATAAAGAACCCTGACACATTCAGAACAGCAACACATTCCCATCTGAACAATCTTCACATGGGACTCTCTGCCACCCCAACCTTTTGACAGGAACGTGATACTTCCAGCTGTGCTACAGGCAATGAAGTACTTCACTGTTGTCCATTTTTATAGTGTGAATAAGTCTTTGCCCGGTATGAAATCAAGATGGATAGATTAACTTTTTTTTTAACCCTGGCCCTACATCTACATTCACAATTCTCTTTTTCTTTGTACCTATCTTGCATTTGTTGCCATGGAGTATTCAATATGAATCTCAAAGCAGTCAATTATTGATTTAAAAAAAATGTATCCTTCATATCTGGCGGTACAGTAGTTGAGATACATTCCCTGTCAGGCCAGTGGATGAGGAAGGTGATCTTGACATGAAATTTAGCCACCTTGTGAACATGTCCTGTACAGTAGAGGGTTCCATGTCCAGATCTTGGCACAAGTCTCCAACTGTCTCAGATTGCGTTGTGAGCAGTTCACAACTACACGATCGTTGCTCACAAGAGCACGCTATGATTTGCCTCCGATCCGGGGCTTTTGTGAAAATCGGGCTGAAATCATGTTGTGTGAAGCCGGCATAGCATTGATTTTTGCACACTTCTCAGCACTAAAGTAACTTGTAGAATATATCCAGACATTGTTTAAGAGAGTTCTACAATTCTTCAAACTAAATTGAAGTTACGGGGACCTGTTTGTAAGCTTACACTTTTCTTAAAATGAGTGTAGGCCTTCAATATTGTTTTTTTTACAGCTGTTCATGCTAATACTTTTTTTCCTTGTAGTAAATCAGAAAATCAAGACAAGCAATGCGTTTGGTTATGATGAAAAGATAAAGTAGGGTATGGGTACCTATATACCAATAGGTATAGATTACAATCAACAGCTTTTAGCTTTAATGTATTACCGTTATGTTTCCTAAGCAACATCTTATGAAATACACTGTAAAGCAATGTCACTGTAAATGTAAAGATTTTTTTACAATGTAGAGTAACAACATATGCAGTCTAGCTAGCGCGTCGGTCACGACCGTCACATCTCTATCTCCCTCGAGCTGTTTCCCGCTGTCTGGTCGTAGCGGCCTGGCTGGAGACTAGAGGAACGATGCAACTATTAAAACAAAGTGCACCATGCGGTATGGTGTCCATTGACAAAGTTTGAATATGTTCATATATCCAGCAGATCTAATCAGATTATTCACTACATACAATTATGTTTTTATTACAGGTTGCTGAGGTCTTCTACATGAAATAAACGCTATATGGTCTGCGAAAAAGTAGTATTGCCAGGAAATACTTGTTTGAGAAGTAGTATTGCCCTGGCAATACTGACGGTGGCGGCCATGCCAATATGACTGTATAGACCAGCGATACTCAACCCGCGGCTTGCGAGCCGCATGCGGCTCCTTTAAGACTAGTTGCGGCTCTTTTAAGTCCCACTTAAAAAAAAACTAAAATCTAAAAAAATCTGTAAAAAACGAAAAACAAAAACATTGTCAGCAGAATTCATCAACATTTCATTATCACTCACAAGTCACACATCAGTCATCACTATACTATAGACAATTGCCGTAATTCTTTCTGGCAACCAGTCAAGTTCATGATGATTCTTGACAGATTTCCTGGGCAGGTTTTATATATTTTTTATTGAGAAACCTGGGTGAAATGTTCAGGATTTTGCTCCTTGACATTAACTGTTGTGACCTGTTCTCGTTAACATCATTGATTTCACATGTGCCTTCCCCTGTGTATTTAAGTTGCCTCCCTTGCCCTTGTCGTTTGTTCCATTATTGTCCTTTGTGCCATGTGTGAACTTTGAGTTGAGTAAAAAAGTGTTTAGGAGCTTGTTTGTTATTATTTTTTCAGGTTTAGACCAGTTAGTTTAAATTTGTTCTGTATTCTGCAAGTGGGTCTGATACACAAAAAAATCCTGACAGAATAATGGAACCAATGTGTGACCCAGCAGAATTCCTGGATTTGGAGACAGCTGTTCAAGTACAAGGTGCGACATTGGGCCAACACAGGGAGGACATGCAGCTGTTTCACGAGCAGCTCCTTTCAATCTCCCAGACTGTGGATCAAATGGTTCTGGCCCAATATGGGCCAGTGGCTCAGCTGGACAGGGCTGGGTAGGGCTTGGATGTCCCGGAGCGAGAGGGAGAGACTCATCCGGGAGCAACTCTACTGCAGGAAGGAAGGTCGCCCTTTCTGCCTCCGAGTGTCAGGCTATAAGTGCCTAAGGATGTTTTTGTGAATGCCCAAATGGTACATCGCTTTAAATGTTGCTGCCACAAGGAATTGTGTGGCAGCATTATCTCCTTTTCTGTCCTAAAGGACAGCCCAGTGTATCCTATGCTAAAGTACACAAGTTAGCAAGCATTGTAGCAAGTTTCCTTAGCATTTAGAGAATTCTAGCAGCTCTTTTCATGGCTGTCACTTAGATGCTTCCGAGTCGTTTCACCAATGTTCCTAAACAAAAAAGATAATTAGAACATAGCCCAGGTCCACTCATGACCCTGGGTTCTTCTGTACACAGGAGTGCATCGCAAAAGGTAGGCCGATTGCCGCCAGGAGCTCCGGTACTGGGTGGGGCAACAGGTATGGCTGTCGATTAAGGACCTGCCCTTGCGCGGACAGGCAGCCAAGCTGGGACAGATGTATGTTGAGCACTTCGGGTGGTAACCGGGTATCTATACTTTTACAACTGCCTAGGTTTCTCCACTCTTTCTTTCATCACTTCGTGTTCGATGTCTCCCGCCTGAAGTTGGTGCATTCCAGTTCCCTCTGACGTCCGCCCATTCCGGCTCTGCCTCCTCGTTCCATCCAGGGTTGTCCTTGTCTCTCATGTACCTCATAGACTCGGAGAAGTACTAACCGTAGAAGGGCTCTTTGGAGCCACCAAGCCAAATCCTGTGCTGTTCCCTGGTAAGGGATTTCATGCGACACAGGGCAATTCCACTTGGCTTGAGCGCCAGGGGTCGTGCAGAGGGGAGGGGGGTCCTGTCAGGATTCTGCTCCTTGACGTTAACTGTTGTCACCTTTTCTTTTTAATATCATTGATTTCACGTGTCTTCTCCCGGTAATTTTAAGTTGTCTCCCTTGTCATTTGTTCCATTATAGCCCTTTGTGCCATGTGTGAACTTTGAGTTGAGTAAAGATGCATTTCTCTACTATGAGCTTGGTTGTTAATATTTCTCCGGTTTAGACTAGTTTTGTTTAGTTAATTCCATATGCTGCAAGTCGGTCTGATCTGAGCAAAGAATCCTGACCGAAATTAATCAACAGTAGTGGCTTCAATCAATCAGAAACATTTGTACAAGTTAGTATTTTTACCTCACAAGGCAAACAGTTCCTAAATTAAACTGGTATTTATATCCCATATTCCGTCCATCCATTTTCCTCCGCTTATCCAACATATCCCATATTGTGTGTTTGTGTGTGTGTGTGTGTTTTAATATGTGTATGCATGTGTTTTCCTTGCATAAGGGAACTTCTGATTCGGTTAATGATCTTGTAGAAAACTTCAATTCTAAAGTTGTGCATGTAATTGATTCCATTGCACTCGCTAAGATAAAAAAAATATCTGGAAAACAATGAGCTCCATGGAGAAATGCAGCTACTGTGAAAGTTCAGAAAAGAGAATGTTGTAAAGCTGAACACAAATGGCGAAAAACACAACATCATGTTCATCACGATATCTATAAAGAGAGAACCCGTGCTTACAATTTAGAATCAATAATTATTTTCAAACGTCATAAGCAATAATTTCAAGGTGGGGTAGGCAGTTTTCTGCAAAAGGAAAACAAAACGGATAAACCTGAAAATACAGCCATCCTCCTTCAGCGCTCCCTGTCCTAAGCCCCTCCCAAGAGACGAGCATGGGCATATGCACACACTTCATATGCACGCAGCACAAGGTTGCTCAGGTTGACCAGAGCCAGAGGCAACCGTCTGTGAGCCAACGGCGTATGGGCTTCCATTAATGCCAAAATTATGCAACTGGCTTTGCGTTTGACGATGGCTATAGCATCGGCTTTACACATTGCGTTGGTTGTTGCTTATTGCGTTGGCTTTGTACAATGCATTTCTCGTTGCCTATTGCGTTGTCCTCTGTACTGACTATGCTGAGAGAAATATTTAAACTCCAAACGGTTGACTGGGCTGCAAGTAACAGACCACAGCGATGGAAACATCGCTAGTGGAAGGCTGTGTGTAACTATCAGCATTGTCAATACAAATGACAACGCAATGGGCAACAAGAACCTCATTGTACAAAGCCAACGCATTAGGCAACGACAAACGCATTGCACAAAGCCAAAGCAATAGGCTTGTAGTGTTGGCAGTTCTTGCCAGTACTCGAATAGCAACTTCTTTAGCAAGATTGTCTGCCATTGAATCACACTTTCACTGTGAAGGGACGTGAACGCACGTCTGCATTTGTAGAACAGCCAGTAGGAACGCCCTCTCTCTGAAATGACCTGTGATTGGCCAAAGTCTACCGTTGCGGGCTAAATTTTTTTGAAGCCTGTAAACTGCCAAGCGGGGGGGCAGGAGCAGAGGTCTTCCCTCAGACCACTTGAATTAGAATATACTGCACGGTTAATATGGAATTTTGCCCAATGATGCCAAAAATAAACTGTTTGCCCCACCTTTAAATAATGCTCAAACTTTATTTTAAACTGTCAACAAGCTGACACCCCCCCCCCCCCATCTGAATTACACTGTGAACTTCTTTCTACTCAAAAATACAATGAGTTTGCTTCCTTTTTTAACATAAAATTCACTCCATTAGGAAATCCATCATTGCGTACACTTCTCAGAACGCCGTATTAAACAAAGTTTTTACATCCCCACGACTTCAACGAAAGTAATGTGGCAAAGCTATCACAATTTAAAAGCACTGACTACAATACTCTTGAAGAAACAGACATCTTAAGTTGTCCACATGTTGGACTCTTCCCACAAAGTTCTTTAAAAAGTTATTTGAGTGCCTAGCGTCAGACTTACTGCAAATGAACTGCTCAAAACAATTAAGGGAACACTTAAAACACACAGTGGATCTGATAACGAAATGTTCAAGTTGAAAATATTTATTGATATAAATTGTGTAATTCGTTGAACAAAATGTTGCAAGAATGGTCAATGGAAACCAAACTCATCAACCCATTGAGGGCTGGATTCAAAATCACACTGAAAATCAAAGTGAAAAATTGAAATCACAGGCTGATCCAACTTGCGTAAATTTCATCAGGACAACTCATAATTTGGCTCAATAGTGTATGGCCACCATGTGCCTGTATGCACTCTCAACAATGTCTAGGCATGCTCCTGATGACACAGTGGCTGGTGTCCTGGGGGATCTCCGCCCAGACCTGGACCAGGGCATCAGTGAGCTCCTGGACAGTCTGTGGCGCTACTTGGCGGCGTTGGATGTGCCGATACATATCATCCCAGAGGTGCTCAATTGGATTCAGGTCTGGGGAACGTGAGGGCTAGTGTCGTGTTCTTATTTCCAAATGAGGACCAGTACTACTTCTTAATCGTTAAAGACTTTATTAATGACGACTGCGAAGCCAACAGAATAACAGATGTACATCCGGGGTTGACTACTTCAGGAAATCGCAGTCCATCAGAGACAGCTAGCTGCAACACCATCAAAGACAGTTAGCTGCAACCACCATCATTAGTCAAGCCCCGAACTATTGCAGTACAAAGCATATATAC
>JAVQIZ010063475.1:0-39263 GCA_036023535.2 Galaxias brevipinnis
AGTCAAATTGCCTTGCAGTTTTGTCTTGCCAGTAGGAAGCCATGAGGCTTTCATGCTTCTATTTACATTTCCCTGTAATCCCCCCCTACCCCCTTCCCCTACCCCCCCCCCCCCCACCCCCCCCACCCCAAACAGTTCAGATTGGCTGAGAAATGGAAACAATACTACTCCTCTGGTCTCAACCTGAATTCTCCATCCTCATGGGGCCAATTGCATTTTTTATTGTTTTGTTGCCGAGTGATTTTTCACCAGCATGTTAATTTGACATTTGAATAAATTGTGTGAGCGGCACCAGAGCTGTGGTGGAATTGCCCCAATCCATCTCACAGCTGATCCCGTTTCTGGTCCGCTCGCCCCTTTGCTGCGCCCGCTTATTCATGACAATCTACATGTGTGACAATTACCTGCACAATCCGTCTATGTCAGTTCCAGTTGTCCCTCTATGGTGTGTAATAGTCTCCCCATGGCGGCACGGCAAGATTACGCGGTGTAAGAATGGCCATTTCGACGGCTGGAGAAAAAGGGTCTCTATTTTTAAAGCCAGGGGCATTCTAGTGTTAATTTTCAAATGTCTCTTTGACCCTAGAGCATGCTGACAATCAACATATGTATTAAGAGGGGGAACTGCAGCGAAAAGGCAGCACATCATATCATTGAGCACGTTACATGGTGCTCTGATTGAATTATTGTCCCTGAGGGATTGTTCCACAGAATACAGAAGGAATGACTAGTGTTCCTTCGTGCCCATAAAAAGACCTATGCCATTGTTTGAAATCTTTGTGGAATGTATGTGTGACATATATCCTTTTAAATATGTTTTCCTTTTATACTTGTTATATGAATGCAAGTCCCGCTGTAGCAGGATGCACACCCCTAGTGAAGTATGACATCGCTCTGCAGCCTCCTACAAAATATCACCAGATGAAAGAGCCTTTTAGCTGTTGATAATAATAGAGAGACAGCAGCCTCTGGTCATTGATCATTTCCCTACAGCAGAAACGGTCTCGGAGCGTACGAATCACTTACCTTCTCCCATCACATCCACATGGTAGCACATCAGTGGGCCTGTTATGTGTATTAGTAAATACTGTGTGTTGTATATCAGGGGGACCCTATTATTTGTCTTAGTAAATACTGTGTGTTGTATATCAGGGGGACCCTATTATTTGTCTTAGTAAACACTGTGTGTTGTGTATCAGGGGGATTCAGGTCCCATGGGACTGCCAGGACTCGAAGGATTACCCGGTGCCAAGGTAAATCACATCGCCCCCAGGATTCCTTCATTCATTCTCCATCGTCAATGAACTTAGAATTACCAGGACTCCCGAGTGCTTTTCTCCACGCGCAGCATATCTCATTACCCCAAACGCCACCGTAACTGGTACAACTATTACTGTCCTCTGTGCCCATATTCTATACAAAAATAATCACAATGCTCATTATTCACAATGCTTCCATGGGAACCCATTTTGTGCAATATGTTTTTGCTTTGCATTTACACAGATTCCTGTTGTTGGAACCTGAAAATGATAATGAACTAATTAAGTTAAACAAGCATCTGGAGTTGATTTGAGTTTTGGCCAGCACCAGTATAGAACTGGCTGACAATATGTAGTCACTGTACAGACTCAGCTTGTGATTTGTGTCGAGTTCCTGCACTGGAAGTTAGGATCCTTTACAATACAGTTTAGCATAAATCCTAAAATAATGATTAAAATATATTGCATTTTCTGAAGCTGATAAGTAAGTTGTGCGTAACTTGGCAACTAGAGTGTGAGTGAGAGTAAAACCAACTGGCCTCGGATGTGAGTGGGATGCACCAGTTTCCATCAAAGATGAGTGAGATGGCTCTCAAAAGAGAAGCTCGGTTTTTACTTGTTCACACATCAATGGTTAGTTGTTTGGAGAAAAAATAAAGAAAGAAAAAACAGAAAAACTACAAAATTAGATTTCATTTTGACATCAAAAGGTCATGGAAGGGTGGCCTATGATATGTTCTCAACGGCACTTGCATAAGTTTTCGTCTGAGGAAGGAAGCCTTGGAGTCAGAATAGCCTCTTTGAATGGGGTGCCTGAACCCTGGAGGTCATGCTGAATCTGTGCTGCTCTCTTACTGACATGCTGTTTCTCGCTCCAAACCCCTTGGTGGTTTACTACAAACTTTACGTTATGTAACATACCTCCAACTTTTCCTTCAGGGTGATATGGGTATGGCTGGCACCCCAGGGCTACTAGGCTCTACTGTAAGTAGTTCTGTTTATTTATAGCTCTTTTCTTCTTATCCTGCCATATCTGTTGCAGTGGGAATTTGTTCTTAAGAATATTACATATAGTATGCCTGACAAAAATATTTTAAAGCATATCTTATAGCATGTGTTATTATGTATTGTGGGTTGTGAGTGAGAGAAGCCTGCTGGTGCAGTACGATGTAAACATTAGACCTGTGGTGCTATAGTGTGTTTTTGAAGGCTTATCTCCTCCGGTGTGTGATTGACAGGGGAAGCCGGGCCCTCGCGGCGAGACAGGGATCCCAGGGGAACCGGTGAGCCTCCCCCTTTAACTCTCTTTCAGCTGTCAATCTGTGCCCCTCATCCCCGTGTCACCGGCGACTGACACCGCCACCGCTTTTCTGTCCCCTGACAGGGCGAGAGGGGTCCACTAGGAGAGACAGGATTCCCAGGACCCGAGGGACCCCAAGGTCTTCCCGTAAGGACCGCCGATGTTCTCTTTTCCAACCCCCTTGATAGCGACAACAAAGGAGATTGTCAAAGCACGGGGCAATCAATCAAGTGCCGTGTGGAAACATGTCTCAGAGTCATAGACTGTGCCACTGCATCAGCAATTTTGCCCATTGTCTCCACAGCTGAATGTGGGGAAAATAGCATGATTCAAGGACAATACGGTGAAAATCACCATGTTAGCCCCAACTTGTTCCGCAGACGATTACATTACCGTATGTAATTATCATCAGCGATGGTTTCTCTCGTTCTCCCTGTAAGCAGCGATTGGAACAGTGTTCACACAGCAATCAGCATCATTATCCCACGGTTGAAATATCTCATTAACTGCGGAGATTACTAGGAGTGCAACGCTGCTGATCCAATCGAACACGGAGGCCAATACAAATGTCTTTGTTTTTTCCCCTTTGTGTTCCTGGAGCAGGGGCGGCCGGGGAAAGATGGGATTCCTGGATACGAGGTGAGCTGCTGCGCCCTCTCCGTATTCCCACTCGGTATGCTCTTCACAACAACCTGGGCACAGCAGATTATTATCGCCCCTCCAGCTACAGCAGAACAACAGTGCATTAGAAACACATTTGCATATTAGAGCATTTTAATGATAAGAACTAAATGGTATCCTGCAGATTTTTCGGCTGTGTTGACTTTTAGTCGTTTTTTTATCCAAATTATACAGTTAATGCTTTCAGCCTTTGATAAAATGTTTGTAAGAGAGGGCAGCGGCCTTCTTAGATAATATATGCTGCTCCGACTAGATGAGCGTTGAGATAAATCAGAGTAAAACACAACAACTGGCCCCCTGCTCGGCTTGAGGAAACACAACAGCGTTCTTTCATTTTGATCCATGTACCTTGAAGATTATGATCAGTTATAGTTACGTGCAAGTTAACTGGTATTGTCAGCACAAGTCCATTAATCACATTAGCTATCAATCCAGCAAATTTGTTTTATTTTATGTTTTTGCAAATGTGCCTTTTTTGTGTGTGTGGGGGGGACCTGATTGACGAGGCTAACTGGTTATTATTACGTTGAGTTCCATCAACGTCTCACTGTGGTTCAGACACATTGGAGGATGATTTCCCCTGTCATGCCGTCGTCTGACCGGCTCTCACTCTGCTTTGGTGGGGCAACAGTGCCATCTAGCAGGCGGCTCTGCTTCCTCCCTGCCATGCGCTCCTTCTCCTCCTCCTCCTCCTCCACAGCGGCTTTGAGGTTTCATGTGAGGCATAGGGAGGCACAATTCAGTGGGCACGATGATAGATGTAAGCCTTCCCATCAGGCACTGGGGAATAGGGAGAGGCGCATATGAAAGAGTGCGGAGGAAAACTGCGGCACAAAGAGAGAGGCCCCGCTTTACAAGCACATCAGGACACATTGTATTTTGCATGGCTGCTGTAATCCAGCAGGAAATTGATACAAATCTGTTCCCAGAGGTAAGACGGAGAGCGATGGCAGGAGATGGGACACGGGGTGGAGGGTTGTTGTGCACACATGAAGCCCGCGACAGGTGTTTATCTCCTGGGTGTGTGTAGCTAGTCCTGTCCTTGGAGACAATAAGGATGAAGCTGAGGGTGATCCCCCTGTACGTTAACACGATCCGTGGAGAAAGATTATACAAGCAACCATCTAAGAGGTTTTAGAATTCGTTTGAATCAACCCAATATCATCATCTGTGTAGAGCAATAAACAACTCAAAATACTTTTTTGGGTCCTACATTTTTCATGAGCCAAGTGAGCAGAAATGCTAGATCAAGTATTGGGAGTTTATCAGTAAACAGATGTGAAACAAACAGCCCCACTGATGATGCTAGTAGGATCTAGTAATGGAGGAGGTCATCGAGTGCTGTTGACCCCTCTGAGCCTCTAAAACACACACCGCGTCTGCGAGGGGTTAGCACCATAGGAGTGGGCGAAGAATTTAGCTCTGGGCTCAGCTGTGCATTAACTGTGTGTATATCGCATTTCCAATTATTAACATCTTCGTACTTTGCGATTCTTTCATTGGGAGTGGAAACATTGACTATACTATCACTGTTGTGTAACGATGTCTTTCTATTCTTCTTTATCTCAGGGAGCCACAGGTAGGACGGGAGACAGAGGATCCAAGGGAGAACGAGTAAGACCACGTTTGTTTTTCCGTTGCACAATAAACAAGCTGTCTGCATGAAGTAAAATACAATTGTTTAGCGAAAACACTGCTTTGAATATAAATCCTTTCAAGTGAAGGAAAAGAATACACATTGTAATCCGCATGAAGCACAATCACTGGATAAAGTCATTTTCGGCTCAAAACAGTTGGCTATTATATTGCCTCAGCACAGTTGGAGAGCTCTGCAACACTTGCAACATAATCTATTGTAATCTATTGTAAATAGATTATTGAATAATCTATTGTTAATTCCAGTTTGGGAAGATTAGAAAGGGAGCTCCACAGCTTTACATCAGGCTCCACTTCTATGGTAGCAGGGACTGAACGGACCCAATAAGAGCTATAGTGGAATGTGCACTGCATGTTATATATATTCGAAATGGAGTAATGACTAGTCTGTATCACATGTCCTCATTAAGTCCTCATCTCAGCTTACTTTCCTATATTGTTATAGATGTTAAATTAAATTTGTACAATAATAACTGTATGCAGTTTTGAATCCCATCCTGAATGTATTTGAATTTGCGATGAGTCTGTGCTCTCCTGTTACAGGGAGACCCCGGTATTCCTGGAGCGAGAGGCGTCCAGGGTGAGAGGGGTCGAATAGGAGATCCTGGAGTTGTTGGTCCCATTGGACCCCGAGGGGACCCTGGCCCTCCAGGGCCGTTAGCAACACATAGTCCTTTGGTATGTTGCAATGTCTGCAATCCATGACTCTATGACTGTTTAAAAATTAAGACGCAACAGCCTAGTTTTGAAGTCTTGTGCAATTAGCACAGTTCTCTTGAATATAGTGCAGCCGTTGGAGCTGTGTGTGTTTGTTTGTGTGTGTGTGTATGTGTGTGTGTCTGTGTCTGTGTATATATGTGTGTATGTGTGTTTGTAAGAAACGTCTGAAACAGCTAGGAGGCAGAGGCAGCTGGCTGTTCTGCTGCTGCTCATCCCTTCCCACTCCCGATCGTCTCTAAGCCCACGGGGGGTCAGGGAGGGGGGAAGCAGAAAGGGGAGGGAACGCCAGAGAGCAAACGTGGGTGTGCCGAGAGCACTGCAGAGGATCCAAACACCTCCGTGTGTCACACTCATTCCACACTCACACACACAGAGGTTACGTAACATTTCCACAGAGATGAAAGAAGGATTTTTGATCGCTAGGAATTGCTAAGAATACAAGTCCATGCCACGAGTGACAGTGCGTTTTACAGAGGGGCCAGTCCTGATGAGCAGTTCTTTTGAAGCTGTTGATTAAAGTGTTCATGGTTGAAATAACGTGTTGTGTCCTGCTATAACCCTCAGTGAACCCTGTTAACATCTTATCATCCTTTTGGTGAAGAGTGCATTACTGAGATAAAATAGCCATGGCCTCTCTGTTGTTCGTCTCTGTTATAAACATCAACGTCCTTGTCCCCAGCCAAAACATTCAGCAACATGGTTCAGTCCAAACTATTTAAGAATGTGGGAAATACAGTAGTCGTACTCTAAGTTTACTATGTACTATTTTATATGTTTAGTACATTGTAGCCTTCTCTTTGCCTGTTGGTTCGTACTGGAACTATAACACTGGTGCTAGGGACTTCACCGAAAAAAATGAAAATAATACATTTTACAATGATTTCTATCACCTGCCAATGTTCCCGGCAATGTTATCCCCAACTAACGTTCCTGGGATGCAGAGAATCAATGCAGAGGCGCCGAGCTAGATGGCAGGCAGAGAGTTGATTATTATGCCGGCATGCATTTCATCTCTTTATCTTTAACGGCGCCATTTCACCATGAATAAAACATGAATTACCACCATACCCCTAATTGCATTTTCTTAATCTTTTAAATACATTTTGGTAAAGTTTGTGTTCTTTTGTTTTTTTCTGCACAGAGCGATGCCAAGTCCATGGAGGAAATTAAAATGTTTATCCGGAATGAAGTATTGAGGGTGTTTGAAGGTACAGCTGCTGCTTCTGAAATTGTTATCCCGAATTATCCTTGGCTTGCCTGTTTTTCTCCCTCTCTCCCTTCCCCTCACTATTCATCATATGCTCATACTAAATTTTAATGTCTCCTTGCAGAGAAACTATCAAGTTATGCCATGCTGCAAAAGACACCGGCTGCCATTTTATCATCACAAATTCGGCAGGGCCCCCCCGGGCCCCCTGGTAATGACGGAACCCCAGGTCTCCCAGGAGAAGCAGGACAGCCAGGCCCCCCAGGTAGGAACCACACGCTGGCAGACCCAACCCCTGGTGACCTACGCTCCACCCCTGAGCCAGAGCCACAGCTGCTGCCCTAAACCTTCAGAGGGGAAAATAACACACTTAACCTTTAACTGCCCCAAACTACAAGAAGAAGTCACCTTCCTATGATCCTTCCATTTGATTTGCTGCTAATGAACCCAGAAAGTGACATTTATGTATGTGTGCACGGCAGACATACCATAGATGTACGTGTGTGTGTGCACTTATTCACTGGTGTTTTAACTGTACTTTCAGTTGCACCTCAGATATTATTTCAAGGGGCCTCATGTCCAATTAGCAGGTTCCTGGATGGGAACCTGGAGATATTCAGAGGGAGGTATCTCGTAGGAAAGGAATCCATTTTTGAGGCCATGAAAGATGATGTCTGAGAAAAAGCAAATGAGACGTCCGCTAACGGTACCCCTGTGAAAGGTACCTCTGCAAAGTGTGTAGAGAAGGCATATAAAGCTATCCACAAGGTGGTTTGTGAACAAAGCTGGGAACATGAAAGTGGGGTTGACACTTTGTTGTGAGGATTCTGGGGTGTTTTTTTATCTCGCTGGCCCCATACATCAATACAGACTGAGGGGCGGGCGGCCGAAGAAAAAGGCCGGGGGTACAGCGCACAGCTGCTGGAGGGGAAATATGAAGACAAATGAAGAATTGGCTGAGATTAAGAGAAGGTAATATCAGTGTGGACAGAAAGGAGCCCTACTATTGATACTTTGCTCCAGGAACCCAAACCTTTGGAGGAACTATAGGAACAGTGACTGGGGAAAAGGACGGACACTCTTTATCAATCCTATGCAACTATCCGACAGCTCAACCAAACCCCATTGTCAGTACTGGTTTACCTCTCAGGTTGTAGTCCTTTTCAGGCCTCTTTTAAGAAGTCCTTGTGTCCTATCGACTTCTCCACTGTGCTTCAGCATACCCTGCTATCTTCCCATTCAGCAGGAGAGTATGGTTTTGTGTATAAATCAGAGTATTACTTCTTGCAGTGACCTTTGTCTTTGAGCATGGCCACCTACCTCACTTCATTCAAACTAGTTTACAATGTAACTCACCACTGTGCCGGACAGATGCTGCTTCTAGTCATACCAGTGCACCAAGTGAATGTATTATTGTACGATGTCAATACCTATACTTTTTAAGTTTTGTTTTGCTGTGTTTTATATGCTTTCAATATTTTTGTTTTTATGGTTCTAAAAGCAGCTTTACAAGTAAATACTGGTTGAATACAAATTAGTACGTTTGGATCCCTTGATAAATCAAAAATGCGGCAACAAAAAGGAAAAAGTGTGTTGTTGACTTGTGCTTCTTCTCAGTGGAGAGTTTGGGGTAATATTTCCTCATTATTTCCCGTCATCCTCCACTGGAGACACTTCTCCAGTGGAATATTCAATTTAACTTCTTCTCTATTACGCGAAAATGAATAGTTCATGGAGAAAAATAGCCCCTCAGTCACATTCAACCTCTTTTTAAAAACCCTCACTGATTTCACGAGGGCTGTGATCTCAGGATGCCTGCTGCAGCAAGGGGTGTCCAAACACATGGCTGACGTCTCAACTGTCTATCAGGGGGTTCTTCTTATTATTGTTTTACAGTTGTCATTAGTCATACTTTTAATTTGTACTGTTCTTTTTTTATTAGGAGATGTGTTGATGTTTTCAGTGTCTAGACATATTTGATTATCTGCCTTTGAACTCTTTCGGTTTAGATCCTGGTTGTTGATCTTTTTTGAAGGTGCATATTTTTTGGTTGTTTTTCTTCAGTATTTCTATTTTTGATGCGTATTGTGTTTTATTATTGGGTTGTGCTTGGATTTTATTAAAAGTTAAATTTAGTGAACTGTGCAATACAATCATCTTCAGACTTCTATACTATTGTTTGTGATGTCTAAAATGTCTTAGAATGTGAAAGCATGAGCACATGAGATATGTCTAATGGATAATGCATTGTGTACAGCCTTGTTATGTAAATATTTGCAACAGGTGCAATGCGGTATTGATTAGTTTCCATTTCAGCAGCAAAAAACATTTCCATTCTAAGTTGGACATTAGTGCTCCTCACTTGTGTTTGTTGCCATTTATTCTCAATGAAGCAGAGAATCACAGTGGCATTTTTGTGAAAGCCCACAAATGCTTCTTGCCCTGCAAACTATTCAGATTTTTGAATGTGCTCAAGGTACATTGCTCTTTTCTCCATGGAACGCCAGCTCCCTCAATGAATGCTCCAGGCACCGTGAGTGTTGAAAGAAGCCTCATTATGGAGGCAATGTGTGGGTAGCCTGTCTCCTTGTCCCATGGAATATTTTTTGAGCATTTATGAGCCTTTTCTTCGAGATTTCCTCTGCCTTGTGAGCATTTGAACGTTTCCCCTTTGGGCCTGGCAGTGTAATGCTTGATACTTCTGTCAATGTTTCTGATGCTCTTCGTGCAGCCACTGGGTCTGAGAGTCAATTACTTTAAAATGGCTTTTGGGGAAACACTTTCGTATCCCCTCTCTTTTTTGACTGCTGCTGTTCAGAGAGCTGTCCAAAACTTTGTTTTATGAATTTGGCTTGCATGAATTGATGAAAAGACCATGGACTTTTTGTGTGTATCTGAATGAGCAAAATACTTGCTGTGTGACATTGTAGTGCATCATGCTTTGATTTTAATATCCCTTGGCTTCTGCTGTTTGCCTAAGTGCACGTGATTGGTTTTTAATCCTGTGATGCAACGAGTTCAGTCCAGTGTAAAATTGTTTATTATTTTAGGGTAAATGCTAAAGTAAAACAGTGTAAACAGGATATTTTTTTTGCCAATGTGTTTATTAATTTTATGATTTTTCTTTAATCATTATTTTCAGTAAATTTGTATCTGTTTATCATCAAAATAATACTCATAGACTATGTTTTTTTCTACTCTTCAGAATCCTTTGGGAAGCAGACTTTACTAATATATGTTTGCCCTTCCTCTTGTATAACACCATCCCTGTGTTAGTGTTTTTTTTCTGTGGAGTTTCTTTGGTTGACTTCAGTGACCTTTGATAAAGAACCCACATGTTTGCTCTGTTTGGGAAATCTTCAAAGCTACTAGCTTGAAGCCATCTTGTCAGGGAAGAGGCCATGCAACCCCCATGATGCCTCATTCTCCCAGGACAAAGGCACATCCTGTTGATTTGATCGTTTCTGTTTTGACAGGAAGTCAGTAGGCCTTTTGTATTATTTAAAGCCCTCAGTGAAAAGCAAGGATTTCTAAGCAAAAAAATTCTACATTCACCTCCAAGCCTCAATATGTAGTTCACATAAGTGTAGTTCTGGTTATTTTTTGCTATCCTCAGAATACCAACTTGGATTGTAGTCAGTGTACAGTATATGAACAAGTATTTTAACTTGTATCTCATTGTTCTAGAATTAGGGTGACCAGACGTCCCGTTTTTCCCGGGACAGTCCCGTATTTTAGCCCCTTTTCACGTGTCCCGACTTATTCTGAAATAATCACGATATGTCCCGTATTTCAGTTGTCCCGATTTTCAATGGGTTTTCAAACTGTAATTTCATGTATAGTGGGTTCACATTGTATTGCCCACACACAGTCCTGTCTGCTGCTCCACAGACACTGCATGCACACAGTGAATGCACAGGTTATCAGCACCAATCACATCATATTATACAAAGATCTATCCAATCCCTGCCCCACCACCAGCCTGGCTGCGCAGCGCGCGCTCCTAATTGAAATGGGGTGGGAATATTTGATGTTTAGGCCTAGGTTCGCTGTCGATGTTGAGCTAGAATCTAAGTTTAGCTAGCTGTCTAATAGGTAGTCCTTGAATATGCCACAAAAACGTAATTAAGTAAGGAATCAATGCTTTCTTTGTTTATATTAAGGATATTAAGATAGTTATCACTGTATGATTATTACCATCTATAGTATAACATGCCTGGGCTACTGATGTGTGTGAGTAGCGCTGTCTGCTACTGTAAAGTTCTGGTGATGTGTGCCTGTGGCGCCATCTACTACGGTAACTGGAGATGTACGTGAGTAGCTCCGTCAACTTCTGTACCCGGTGATGTGTGTGAGTAGCGCGGTCTACTACTGTAACTGGTGACTCGTCTTAGTAGCAGCGTCTACTACTGTACCCTAGTGTGTGTGTTCACGCATTTGTGTGCATAAGTTCAATATTAATATCCATAATTCAGAAATTCAGGAAATGGCCTTGAATTTGTGACACCTGTCCTGTATTTGACTCCTGGGAATCTGGTCACCCTAACTAGAATGTACTAATCAAGCCTTATAAATAATAGCATATTATTTGTCTGTTGCTGGCCTTATTCATATTTTTATTTGTTAGTATGTTTCTGTGCATCTGATTTTGCATGTGCACTATGATTCGTTGTTGGGTCTTTGTATTTGACTACAGTCTTTGAGTCCACTCTGTGTGTTGTGTCTCCACTCAGGATACCGGGGGCAAAAAGGAGAGCGAGGCCAGCTTGGCATGGGACTACCAGGATCTCCAGGTGCCAAAGGGGCTCCAGGTAAGACCACAACCTGGCACACAGCGCACCTCACATGCCCCACTGGGATAACCATATGGAGCCTTACCTGGTGTATGGTGCACTCTTTTGAAGACGGGGATTGGATTTAAATTAAACCCCACAGCTGTTTCTGCTACTCGACATGTTTTCTTGAAATTTAACCTTTACAGCGTTATGTTTCTATAATTATTCTTCAGAAGAGAGACAAGGTGTCCAGAGCAAACAGCAACCCTTTCTGTTGACACGTTGCTAGTTTCAGTTCTTTTGTTTTTGAATATAATAACCTAGTTAATACAATTCTCTGCCTTCTTAAAAAAAATAATAACAAATGTAAATGTTTAAATTTCACCGACAGATTGGGTTAGCCTAGAGTGTGTCTACATCCTTGTCTGTGCGTAAAACATTTTGTTGGAGTACTGTGAATTTTCCAATTGAGCAATGTGTACTGAACATCTGTTAATAGTGTTTTTTTACTTTCTTGGGCAGGTTTACCCGGAAGCAGTATTAAGGGGCCACCCGGCCCCCAGGGCCCACATGGGGCCCACGGAAGATGTGACCCGAGTGACTGTCTCCACCCGGCTGCCCACTCTCGACAGCATGGCTAGGGACCTCCATTCAGACATCATTTTAGTGCTATAGCCAACCTTAGACCCAGGTGTGGAGAGAGCCCATGGGATCCGAAAGCCGTCCTTAAGCCCATCTCAATGGGACAGACTCATAAACGCCTCTTGGTGTTCATATTACTGTAGCAGTTGAATGCAATTTGTGGTGTGGGGTTGTGTTTATTTTATTTTTTTGCTTCGGTGGTTATTGTATTTGTTTCTGGAGATGATACAAATCTTTCATTCGTTATCATCATTTTGCGCTATGATGTTCTCTAATTTATTTCTTGTTTCCACACCCCCTACTGTGACCTAATGCATTCCATATTAATTCACATTAAGTCTTTTGAGACCATGAAATGAGTTTGTTTCTCTAAGTAATTCTGTCTGAAAACATTATCTTAATAATTTGATGCCTCTTTAATGGGCATGGCTATGCACACTTCTGGTCTCATTCAGATATGTCATTGTGTTGGCAAAAATTCAATCTGACATTGTACTGTGTACGTGTGTGTGTGTTTTGTGTGTACATCTTTGTTTATTTTTTTTTGTGCATGTGCTTTTATGTGTGTGTGAGATGCAGCGTATTTGATGTAAACTCGTTGATGCATACCAAAGCACTGGGAGGGCTGTGTAATGAAAACCACTAATGTGTCATGCTTAAGCGAGATGGTTACAAGTGGAAAAGGGGATTTTTTTTCTGCTATAGATTTAATTAAAGTTCTAAATTCAGATCTCTAGAGCAACCAGAAAGAAACTAATAGAATGAATGCATTTTAGCTCAGTTGTGTGAATTTAGTCACTAACTGTTTGGGTGCCATTAGTCTTCCTTCCCAAATATTTCATAGTTGAGGCTGGAGGATTAATAGGTCATATATTAAAAAACAAGCAGAGACTTTTATGTTGATGAAAAATACATGCCTTTCTGACTGAGCAGTATGACACAATTGTACTTTATATGTGGAATATGCTAGAATCACAGTACTAATTACATAACAAGTAGATCCTGCAGCTTGAATATAACAGTGTTAATAGAGCTTTTACTAACGAGTCTGATTCTCAAAACGTACAATCGTATGTTTTGCAGCATGCATGATAATGGGTTGTGGTAGTAAAGAGACCTGGCCTCGCTGGGTATATGTGGGTAGGTGTCAACTCACTCACTTGGTGTTGAGAGTCACTTAGTGAGGTCAACACATAGCTTTTATAAAGCATACCAAACCCCTCAACTAGTGTGAGTTCTGTATGACACCCAATGACTGTTGCCACATTAAATCAAGTAGCAGAAAGTGAAATCAAGGGCAAATACTCAGATCCAAGATGAATGTAGTTTGTAAAGTTGTAATGTACGTATATTTTCTGACTGTGGTATATTGCCTTACATTTAAAACTCCTTTAATCCTATGTGGGTCTTATCTTGCTTAAGGTTCTAGTGATGATAAAAAAATAGTGATCTTGTGTTACATTTCTCTTGTCTCCAATGAATATGCGGGGCTACATATGGCAGAAACAAAAGCATGCTAAGTCTGTTACAATAGCTCTCGGATGTGTTGCTAGTCAGGGCCAATGACTAGGGGTTTTTTAGGATTTGTGTAAGACATTAAATATAATGTGTTGTTGGTCACACCTCCTTAGAGGGTTCGTGATACACTCCCACTTTGATTGTTTACATACATACTGTTGTGGATTCCTCTTTGGTTTTGTAATGCAGAAGTCTACAAAGGTGTTATATGTATATTTTGATTGTCATCTATAAGAGGATATCATTAAGACTACATCTTTCTGAACCAGGATATTTATTTATTTTGGTGGAACAGCCCACCCAAATTGTACTTGAACTCAAACCATTCTTTGAATTTGTTTTTACTCTTGCATACTTCTAAGTTACTATACGTATGGATTTGTTTGACTCGTTAAGCATGTGTCACTGTATGTCCCTGTAAAGATTATGTTTGTGTGTCTTGAGACTGGATTTTGATTTATTTATTGGGTTTATCTAATTTTAGAGTGATTTCATTTATTTAAGAACATTTATTTTATTGCCATTCTTCACAGATCAAAATGATCGTTTGGATTCTTGTTCAAAATACAATAGCCTACCATATATAGTTGACACTCAATTTTAACTCCATGACAGCAACTAAGAGAATTGGTTTTAACCTAATTGAATCTTTCTGAGTGCTAACTGAAATACCGAATTGAATCAGCAATAGTCATTGTCAATCAAAACGTATGTCCATTGTTTTAATTAAGAGGCAGCTTAAATTCTTAGATAGTGATAATTAAGTCAGTGGGTAAAGTGAACTACCAACAGAGTCTAGGCTATCCTTCAGTGTCAAATGGTTTGCCGGTTGTAGTTTACCCCGAACTGTAAGTGTGCTTTATATTTTAATGATTGGGTCTGTGCTGGCACATTGCTACTATAGTTTTCAATCAGCACACTGTTATAGAGTTAAAGCTTTAAAGTTAAGGGAAATTAGTTTATTCTCCCTATGTTCTTCTGTGATTAAATTTTGAGAAGTTAGGTGGGTGTATCTGAGATTTTGTGATGCTGAAAAATCCTTCTCCCCATGTTTTATCCTTGAAGATCTTTTTCTTTTATGGCCTCATTTCTCTTCTCATGTCTCATATCAATGCAATGCATCACACTACTCTCATAAAGAAAATATTACTTTTTTTTTGCTCTTTCATGTTCTCACAACTTAACTTTCTTTTCTTAGTAGCAGAAGGTGTGTGTGTGGTTAAATGCCTATTAAATTACTCCGTAATACTGTTTGGGTTGACTTTATTTGTGTGATGAAAGAGCCCCCTACTGGATTCTTACTTTATTTCACCAGATTGTGAGAACTGCCACATTGGTTTTAGACTATTTCTTAAAAAGATGCCAAAGGCCTCCAGCATTTTTCGTATGATCATGTATGAACGTTTTGTTGTTTGTTTCTTTGTGTTGAACTCATAAGGTCTATCTTATCCTCTGAGGCACATCTTTATTGTGTTCCTGATGGCTGTCAAAAATAGGCATAAATATATTTGACAGTAGTTTGTTTTCTTAATGAACTTTTTCCACAAACAAGTTGTATGCTGATAGTGTATTGTCACGTTGAAGTACTAGGTTTTTTATTTCTTTCAGATTTTAAAGAACACAGTTCAATGGAAACAATATATTTTAGTTATAGCTTTTATATTTCATATATATATTTTATAACTCATTGGTGGTACATAAGCTTGTATGCTGTCCCTGGGGATATTTTCACCACTCCCTTTAACCATAGTTATTATGACAGTCTGTATCCCATTGAACTATACACGACAATACACTGATCATACAGTATTTGCTTTGTGGTCATTGTGTGTTTCTTGGCTCATGCTGTTGTGCTGCTGCCTAGTGCCCATGTCTCACTTAAAAAAGAGGTTAACAGCGTGCAATTGACATTGGCATATAAACTGACTTAAGTCAGATTATGCTCATATTTATTTCGCTGTGTACACTGTATAACTGTGGTCATGGTTGTCTATACACTCCTGATATTTCCATTACACTTACAGTATCTAACACTAATGTTATATCACACAATATGTTTTGATCAGCTATTCTCTTGACATCATTGTTCCTTTTTCAGTATCTAATTTTTACTTTATTTTAGGAAAATATGATCATGTTCTATTTTTTCTATTCCCATGTGAAATGTGACATCTGAAGAATTCTTTTTACTTTATAGTTAATTACCTTTGTTGTTATGTTCTTTTAATAATTTATGTCTTGCATAATGTGTTTAATAATTTTATAATCATAAATAGGCTATGAAATCAGGACGAGCATGGTGATTTGTTTGTGTGTTATCAAGCGTTATTTGTTGATCAGTTCTCTTACAAAAGGCAATGCATAATACATATTTTTATTGTGTGTTAACATATGAAATAAGTTGGAAATAACTGCCAACCAACTTTCACATAACTTTATTTTAAGTGTACAATTCATAAAAAAAACAACTAAGAAACATAGCCAATTGCTCTTCCTCTTATATTCTTACAAATTGTAACATTGCTTTTAAATGATGGCCCCATATCGTATAATAATAAATAAAAACACTAAGATGGTGGAAATAATGACTCATAGTAAGATCTTCCTTCATTGATGTAAAATGTGTCATGTGGCAGCACTCAACACTACTAGTCCTCAAACTGTGCAATGAGAAAGAGATCTCACATTTGAGGTGTTTGTAGGAAATATAATTAAACCACAATTCAAACAATTTACAGAAATTTACACACATCCATTAAAGTCAGGGTGAACTGATGCTGGTTTCATCCTTTCTCCTTTTAATTGTTGGATGTAAGGGCCAGAAATGCATTTTCTTCTGTAGAGACTGATAACACTGTCAAGATTAATCTTTGGTGCACAGAATAGTTCGTAGAAAACACATAGGAAATGTAAGACATTTAAGCTCAGAGAACCTTTATTCTACGATATGGGCATTATGGAAATTCGATGTGAGAAATGGAAAAGGCTACTGCTACCACAGTGAGACTTGGGGGGGTGAAAAACTGAAAAATATAAACAAAAAGTAAAAGTAAAAAAAAATTAAAAGGTATTCCATATTGTACAAACATAAGCACCAATTTCATTTCAAAACCATCTGTCAGGTACAGAAAACAGCTACGCAGCCGATTGCCGCTAAAACATCTTTCTGTTGTTTTGACTATTTGAGGACTCCTTCAGAATAGGGATGTGGCTAGCACAAAACATTCTCAACAGATTGCAGTTTGAATGGTCGTAGCGGAGAACCTGTGAAAGGTCTGTAGAGCAGAGGCTGTGAGAATGTTGTGTGCTTCTGGGAAGGACCTGAGCGGTCCGTTAGTCTCTCTGTGTCACTAGGTCCCTCTGAGTGGATCTCTCTCTATCTCTCTCTCTCTCTCTCTCTCTCTCTCTCTCTCTCTCTCTCTCGCTCTCTCTCGCCCTCTCTCTCTCAGTTTCTCTCTCAGTTTCCTGAGGGCCCCTTCAGGTTGGAGTCGTCCACCGAGGCCCCAGGCCGGAGGTTACAAGCCGATGGATCACAGTAGCCGTTGGGGCCAACATTGCCAGGAGGCCCAGGAACGCCGGGTTGCCCAGGGACACCGGGTGGTCCCCGCTCCCCATCGCGGCCCTCCCTACCATAACCAGGCTTCCCTGGCTCACCTATTGGACACAGTCCCATGTCAGGCATTATCGAGACTAAAACATGACCACAACAGCATATTGCAGTTTTTGCAGTTCCATGAAAGCCGATGCTACTCACCGGGAAGACCAGGAGGTCCTGGTTGCCCTTTAGGCCCTCGTACCATGGGGCCTCGGTCCCCTCTGTCACCCATCTCACCTATACCAAACACACACAAACTCAGACAGTGACACAGATACACAGATACGCAGTAACGCCGTAAAGAAGGTGGTTTGTTGGCAGAAGTAGAACCTTATTATCCTTCTTAGCCACTGCCAAATCAAGCTAAACACAGTTAAAAAAAAAAGACCAGACATCACCTTTGGGTCCTTTCAGTCCCAGGAGTCCTGGTGGTCCTTTGAGTCCTGGCAGGCCTCTGGTCCCAGCTTGTCCAGGGAAACCACTGTCTCCAGCAGGGCCTTGTGGACCAGGGGGTCCGGGCTTACCAGGCAAACCAACAGCACCAGATTCTGGTCTCCTTAGACTGGCAGCCAACTGGGCCAATTGCTCTGTTGGGGAACGGAGAAAAACACAAGGAATGAGCACACAATTAACTGTAAGATGGCAAGGCTCCGATCAATTACAATTATCTAGTTTCAAGAACAGTAAATTGACTCACTTATCTTATTTTGCCGAAAGTACCATAACTGAACCACTGAAACACTAATCAAATATGCACTAAAACAATCCTAATTGAAATTCGGGAGAATCATATTTCAAAATTATATTTTTTAATACCACTTTCTACAAACCCCAGCTACTTTCAGTGTCTCGTTGGAATGGCCCAACAGTTTCACTATCCAATTCAACGTTAACCAGACTAGATCAATCATCTCCTTTTCCGCATACCCTTTTGAGCTCTTCATGGTTTGATAACCATTTACAATTAAACCTCTGTAAATTTCTCCAGACAGCAAATAAAACACTTTCTATTACAGGAAATCAGTGAAGAAGAAAAAATAAATGGTTTCATAGTAGGAAGTACCAAAGGGTAATCTCCTAAGACTTTTCACTTGGCCATGGCTGGCATTTTGCAACGTGAATTCCTTCTCACTTCTCATCCAGGCAGCCTCTTTACTCTGAGCAACAGCAGGTCTGCTTTGGGTTAAATTTAATTTTTAGCACACTGGGTATGAAAAAATAACGTGTTGAGGAGAGCGGTGGAAGAGAGAGAGCTGCGGAAGGGAAGAACTGCTGTAGAGACTAACAGCTCAGAGAGGATACCAGAGGTCTTTCATCTATCAAATAAACAAAGGCTACGAGATCTTCACACTACCAACCGAAGAAAAAAAAACATAACTGTAAGGTGTGAATCCAAAGTGCAATATGGGTATCTTGGGATATATTAAAGAAATCCAGCATAGAGAAAAAAAAATAAAGTGCAAAAGAGAGATGAGGGATTTCAAACTGCTGTGAAGCCTTACCTTGCATGACGCGCATGCAGACTTGTCTAATGTGCTGATCACTGGGCTCTTTACCCTGGGAACGCAGACGGCATTGTCAGAGTGGAAAGCGCACAGGGCAAGGTTTCTTTTATAACATTGTATGTACAGTATGTTGTGACAGTCAGATTACTAGCAAGCTAGGAGACGTACCGCTGGGCCCTGGGAGCCGCGCACTCCAGGTGCCCCCCTGTTTCCCTGCATGCCGCGGGGGCCGGGTGTGCCAGCGGGCCCTTCGATGCCAGGCTGGCCGCGGGCACCCTCAGGTCCTCTGTTGCCCGGCTCACCGGGATTACCAACCTGGGGGGGTGGGGGTGGACACATGGCACCTGAACAGTATCCTTGGAGTGCTGCATACAATTTAATTACAGTACCGTATGTACGGAAGGTAGTTGATATAAGATCTGTGAGTAACTCACTGCTCCTTTAGGTCCTGCCTCTCCTGCGTCACCCTATAATATCAAAACAGAGCAAACAGAGCAAAAAACCTATGTCAATAAAGGCTTTAAAGTGCCCTTTTAGCAGATAAAAGGAGCCTACTGGGTGAGAATAAAGTATTGAAAGAAAACGCACTAATTCTCCTTTGTCTCCAGGGTTTCCTTCAGCTCCTTGTCCTCCCTAAAAACAATAGACAGACAGCCATAGTTCAGATACAACTACATGTGGTTTTCAGCATATGAAATATGAATTAGATCAATAGCCAAATATTGCAGGAAAAATCTTTCACATACCTGCTCGCCTTTAGGTCCAGCTTCTCCACCCTCTCCCTGTTAAAAAAAAAACACAAGTTATATCTCACCAATAAAAAATGCATTAACGTTGAAAGAATGCAAAGAAAATAATTCAGATGGACAGATGGATCACTACTAATATGTGTAATAAATACACTACACCAAAATGCTATTCCACATGACAGTAAAAAACAAGTTTCAGTCTAGAACACTAGAGGGCGTCCAGAAGTTGCTTTGACTTTGTGTATTGTTCCTTAATTATTTTCTATGCTGCTAATGTTGAAAAGAAACGACACAGCAATAACAGTCTCCAATAAGTCTATAGGCAATATGCAAAGAGTTATGGTATAATTAGTAGAGCCAAACGAATATTTAAGAAATTTTATTTCAATCAAGTTTTATCTACGGTATGATTTTCAAAGTGTTGTATTATTCTTGATTAAAGAAGAATGCACAGGTTCACGTTGGTACAACGGCAGTGTTTGATATTTTGCTGCCTTGAAAGGAAAGCAGCACTTTCATATTGACGTACCCTCTCTCCTTTGACTCCAGGAAGACCTGAGGGCCCAGGCAGACCAGGTAGGCCGAGGTCACCTTTAGAACCCTACATATCAAAGAAAAGAATAAGAATAGAGAACACAACCTTGTATGCATTGCAGAAATACAAAAGTCTGTGTGTGTGTGTCATGCTGCAAAAGCAAAAAAATAAAATATAAATAAATAAAATGCACCTGTTCTAATTTAGATCTGTATAACTGTTTATTCATTATGACTACAATATGACTACAACAAAGAGAATCGGCTTAAAATAGTGCTTAAAAGACATCTTGAAATAATGATTTGATTGTCATTGAAATATGCACATAATCAGATTAAAACACACATTATTTTGTGTTTGCTGTGTGTGTGTGTGTGTGTGTGTGTGTGTGTGTCTGTGTTTCCTTTCCCGAGCACACCTTTGATGGTAGACTGAGGCTGTGTGAGGAATGCAGGAGAACAGAGGGCTCTTTCAGCCGACTGGGCCTGCTCTAAAGTCTCTCCTGACTGTGAAAATAGCCCCTGTATGAGATCTCATCTCAGCCTATTCTCCAGGGAATATTAGTGTAAACTCAGCATATCTCCAGATAATATGGCTCCCTGAGCACGGACAGGCTCTTTCTTCTCTTTTCCCTATTCTCTCTCTCTGGCCCTATTATTCTATTTCCTTGTTCGTTACATTGAATACAACTGACGTTCAGCTATCTGCCGTTCTTGCTAATCCCTGCCCTCTGCTTCCTTGATTGTCATTATACCGCTTTTGTTGAGGCCAAATATTTTGAAGGGGAACATCACATTGTCCCTCTATTACAACAAAGGTGTATTATGCCAGATACCAAAAAAAAAGAAAAGCATGACTTTGTGTTGGTAATAGTATGTATCCCTATGGTCCCTATAGGGACCTATAATCTATATAAAATAATAGTTTACTTGAAGACATGTGGTTGGAAGTGTTTGATGCTTGTTTTTTATTGAGGCCTTTTTGGATAACTTACCCTGGCACCTGGTTTCCCAAGAGGTCCAGGTGGACCTTGCTCCCCAACACCTCCCTAGAGGTTGTACAAGGTCAGAAAAGGGGACACACACACAAGACCTGTTAGTATGGATTACACAGTTATTGAAAAATGTAAAAGATTAAAACTAGTAATACTCACAGGTCCACCAATGGGTCCAATAGATCCAAATTCTCCCTGATCTCCACGATTTCCCTATAGACATTAAACAAGGGTTTGGGGGTGATGGTACAATAAATACATGTGACATTGTCTCAGCATCCATGTTATTATTCTGTGGAATAGGCTGCAAGCACAATGATCACCAACTTACTTTGTAATGCATATACCAACAGTAACGTGCTGTAAGTAGTTCTACAGACCTTCGTAAATGTCTACCTTGTCAAAAAGCAAATGAGTTCAACTCGCTCAACACTTACAGCTTTACCCGCCGATCCCATCGTTCCAATAAGGCCCGCTTGACCAGAATCGCCCTGTAAAGAAACAACAGCATGTCCTTTTAGGGTTGTGAAAAGGCAAGTCTTGCTGCAGCAGTAAAACACAGAGGGAAAACACTGCGGCTTTTTCATAATCCTGTGGTATCAAGCTTACCTTCGGTCCTCCAAGGCCTTTTGGTCCAGGAACCCCAGGAAGCCCCTACCAGGAAAAGATGAATCCTTTTAAACATTTATCGTGCTATTTCCATAATATTTTGCATTGGCTCTCTACTAATAAAATTAAATAAATAATTTAGTAATAAGTTGGTATTCTGATGTTCTCAATAGGTCTGAAATAGATATATTGTTATTATAATTTATAATTATTTGTCACAATATAACTAAAATATAATATAGGCCTTCTGTGACGTGTAACAAAGCAACCCTGGAGAGGAAAAAGGTTTTTGTTCAAATGCAAGGGATTTACTGAAATGTGTCCAATTAGAGCAGGTGGGCAAACTGTCTGGGGTCAAAGGTTATACTTACAGGAAGTCCCTGGAGGCCCACCTCCCCAACAGCTCCGGCCTTCCCTATGGTGCCCTACAAAAGGTAACACACATTACCACAATCTCTCAATCAAACTCAATCGAAACTAATTATATATATATATATATATATATGTATACAAAAACGAAAATAATATTTGACATGTATACCTTAGCTCCTGGCATACCAGGAATACCCTCACGACCATCCACACCTGGCAAGCCCTAGTTAGGAAACGAACAACGGCAAATTATAATTTCATTGAAATCATCATGCCAAAAAAATTTAAGCAGAAAGTCCATGTATACTTACACCGTCTCCCTTGGGACCTGGGAGACCTGTGATTCCCCTTTGCCCTAGCGGACCCTTAATAACAAAAGAATGGCAACAATTAAAACATTGTATTTAAAACAATGCAAAGGAAAGAAAGCCAAAGTTGACATCTGTATTTCAGCCTTTGCTGAATATAGAATATGTGTTGTGTTTTTATGATACTGCATGTATTCTCTTATACTGACCTCTTCACCTTTGGGTCCAGACTCCCCCATCACACCCCTCTGGCCATGATCCCCCTGCAATAACACAAGCGGTGATTAACAGACAATCACGTAATTAAAAGGTTAAGTTTTCTGTACAGCACAAGATAAACTTACAGTAGCCCCAGCAACGCCCTGTGGACCTGGCCCTCCATCGTGGCCTCTTGCCCCCTGCAAAACAGAAAAAAGTGAAAAAATAGATTCCTCTCTGAAAGGATGTTTATTGGTTAAAGATCAGTTTATTTATGATGGACATAAAAAATAACTAGTTGCTATGATCTATGAAATAACTTACAATTTCGCCTTTGGGGCCCATCATCCCGGTGGCTCCTCGCATTCCCTGAGGCCCCTGGAATTAAACCACACAGCAAAACTGTAAGCAGCTACACAGAATCTATGACAAGTCATGTCATTAGTCATGGCTTTAAGTTGATATAAGAATATAATCAGATAAACCAAAGGTCATATCTAACCGTTGGTCCTTGGGAGCCGAGTTCTCCCAGGCTTCCTTGGTCCCCCTCCTCACCCTAAAGAAAAACACCAGACACATCACAAACGATTGCAGTCCTGACATTTCCCTCAGGGAGTAACAACTTAGTGGTGTCAAAATATTCCCAAGGAGTAGATGACAACGCACATTCAACAATAGTGAATATTCGTCAAATACAAAGCACATAAATTCTTCTTTGATTGGAGAAATATCTCCTCTAATAAAACAGAAATAAAGGAAATGGATGGAGACAAAACATGCAACGCAGTCTGTAAGCTCTGTAAACGACCACCCCTAAAAGGATAAGATCAGCCTATAACATAATACTCTTTTTTTTTTATGTAAAAGGAGAACGTCTATGTCTCCGCTTCAATGAGACTGATAATAGAACAGGACAGGCTCATTACGCCCCGGAAGGATCTAATTGGAAGGGACAGATAGCCCACTGGCAGTAAATCATAAGATGGGAGGAAGTGGTGAAGTGAGGTTGGTACACACACCCATTTCCATTCATATGGAGAGTGGAGGCATTACTAGTATAGTGGGGCTTTGAATTGGATGACTTTTCAAATAAATCATATTCCAGACATCTCAAGGAAATAGAAGTCGTCGCTGCCAGACGCATTTAACACCCGTTCAAAATGCAGCAGCACAAAATGTTTTTTTTGTTTTTTTTTTGCACAGCGTATAGATTACGCTGTGCGCAAACTAGTTTTCTATTCACGCTGTGAAATTCACCGGTGTAGAATTTTCTGTTGTCGATTTCTGTGAAACTGACTGGCAATTTCATATGCATTATCACTTGATATAAAGAATGGGTGTGTGACTATAGGCAGCTAGGATGATCTTCCATGCACTTCCAACACACCCGTTTTCACTCGATGCACATTATTTACTGGAATTTTGAATCCTTACCTTGTGCCCCTGTTTCCCGGGCTCTCCAGATTCTCCTTTGACACCTTTGTGGCCCTGGTACACAATAGAGAAATAAGGCTTTGTAATAGACCAAGACCTCACCTCAGTGATTGACTTGACAACACAATTAGAGATCAGAAAAGAAACGGTAAAAAACAAATGTACGAGGGCATCTACACACAACGTAACACGTCACTTTGAGGCTAAGCTTGAGCTGCATACCTTCATGCCAGGGAGACCCGGGTGACCTGGAGTCCCAGGTGGGCAGGAGTTGGGGCACTAAGGAAGGAGAATACTCAAACTCAGACAGTCTCTAGGATATAGATGGAAAACACTGAATCTTATGAAGTTAAACTCATCCTTACCAACTCTGCTGTCATATCTTGCATCCCTGCAGCACCCTAAAAGAAACAGAGCCAATCTCAGGCAGCAATTTTCTGTAACCACATTAGTAACACTCTCTGTGTTGAAAGAACAATAAATAATTATTTGGTACATTTTATCTTGGTATATCTTAAACTACATTTGAAGGGTTGAAAAACCTAAATAACTCTATTCTGACATTTGGATTCAGATCATTTTCACAACGAACGAGCAGCACTACAGTAAATGCTACTGTGTTGAGCTAAGTGATGATGGGAAAATGTTTTATCTAGGTCACGATAGGCCGCCCAGTGTTGCAAGAGCATCTAAGAGCATCTGACACAACTCTCTTTCTCCTACATCAAGTCACAAAATACCTAAGCTAGTCACGCAAACACACATAAAGACACACACATTACATACACCCAACAAAACTCTGTCTCTCTCTCTCTCAGCACCAGCGTTTCAGGTGAAGCTAGGGGACTTACTCTGGGCCCAGCAGGTCCTTGTGGTCCCTGGGGTCCTCTCACACCTAGTGAACCCTGGAGGAATGAAGATGAACACACTGGTCAAAACAAACAGATGACATGGATGACCACCAGGTAGATTCTGCTGTTTAGTTTTGTAGGGCATAATAATGTGATAATGTCAATCATTCTATGCTGCAGTTTCGTTGTTCAGTGATCAAGTACATAGTGTTGTGACTGTGTCCTACAGCTCGTCTGTCTGTCAGGCAGTCAGTACTCACAGGGGATCCAACTTTGCCCAGTTCACCCGGAAGTCCTCCAGGCCCAGGTGGTCCCTTTTTAAAACACACATTTGGCAAAGTAAAAAATAAAGTCTATACCTGTTATCACAGTCCAAAATAGTGCATATGGTAATATCACAGCTTTAGGAATTTAAAATATGTTACTTACAGGGGGTCCATCTGGTCCAACACCCTAACAGGAAACAGAAATTCCAAGCAAATTACATTACATGCATAAAGGATGATGTTTACTTGCCTTAAAAAGGAAACTCAACATGATATAACCCAATGCAGCAAAAAGTGCATAATTGAGAAGTGATAAAAATACTTTTAATCATGTTTAATTCAGAGCGGTGACTCCTCAAAGTTTCTCAGATGCACAACTTTTACAGTGTGACAAGCTGTTTAGGCCCATACCTGCAGTTCTACACCCGAAAACCATGAAACATTTACCATCATCCATACCATAATATAGTATCATCGTCTAATGTTGTTAGGCGTATCCTTTTGTTTGTACCCTTAGCTAACAGCCCTCATTATTTTCACAAACTTCCTTATTGACATGGAGACAATTAAAAACTCACAGCCAATCCACGTGGTCCAGGCTTTCCAGGTTCACCCTAGAAGAAAGGTAGATTGCACATTACTTTGATGTAGTATCACCAAAAACTTTGGCATGGAGAAACCCTATTTTGTACATTAAGCTAATCTTGTCCCTGAGCCCCCAACACTAAACAAGCCAACAATGCTTCAGACATCTAATATGTCATCTGACCATTTCATCAAATAAACCAAACTGGAAGAGGTGCCCATTCATTCAAGACATATTTTACTTTTCAGTTGAACAACATCTTTTGAGAGTTCAGACAAGCCGAGTTCACATTCCTCTAGCTTGTCCCGTGACTGAGCCAGGCCTGCACTTGACCCTCCGATGTGAGTCCTAACGATGTCAGAGCCTCGTTCCCCACAGAGATTACACCGAGCACAGGCAGGATTAAGACTCATTTGTCACATAGCATTACTTTGTACTTCCACTGTCATGTCTCCGGAACCAACAGCAGCTTGGCACTACATCACTGAGGGCTTGAGAAGCAGTGAAACCACGGGCCGGTTAGAAACTCACTTTCTGTCCAAAGGGGCCGTCGGGACCAGCGTCTCCAATAGGGCCAGTCAGACCCTGCACAGCAGAGAGAAAAGAGAGGGAATGATCAGGCTTAGAAAATAATGAACAACCAAACAAAGACGATGATCAGATGTGACAGCGTGCTCAGCTGTGGGTCTGGAAATCTTCAGTCTTCACTGTAAGTTCACTTTGCATGTGACTGCTACGCTACACGGGACAAGTAACATCGACCAACTTCATCCTCATGGTCAGTAAACTACCTAGAGCAACAGATCTTTCCATAAACGGTTATTAATTATTAATTTCCGTTTTCTGTGTTGTAGCTCAGCATTTAACAACAAAACATTACATCAACGTCACACTGCTAAACTACATGGAACAAGTCATATCAACCAACTACATCCTCATGGTCAGTAAACTCCCTAGAGCAACAGATATTTTCTTAAACGTTTATTCATTATTAAGTTCTGTTATTAAGCTTATAGCTCAGTGTCTCATAACAAAACATTACATAACTCTCACACAGCCATAGATGTGTGGGAGGAGCTCTGTAATCAGTGAATTTGACTAGGCCCCTCCTCATTTAAGTGGGGTATATAAACCCATCTGAAACATTACCACAGTCAAAGATCAAGACTGGCAAAGTAAAACTTGATTTTGGAAAAGTGCTGGTGTCACTTACTTTTAACTTTTACTCATTGAAACTATCTTGGGCATGGTCAAACATGGTGAAAGGTTCTAAATAAGGTGTGCTATCCATCATTCCAGAGTTCTATTATTCATCTTTCCAGAGAGATTCCAGGGTCAAGCCACAGGTCAGCTTGGATACCTCTGTCAGGCAAGGTACCAATGTGAAACCAACATTCCTTTTGCCCTTCTCAAACAAGCCCCATTGGCAGATATCATTGCACACCACTCTGAGGATTCTGAACAGCAGACAGCCAACTGGAACACTGAAGCTACTGTTTGAGAAAGAGTTCCCATAGCAAAGCTCAAATAGTGAAATAACATAATTAAGAGCACTCTTGACTCAAATATAATTTTGCAGCATCATTGTGTGCGTGTGCGTGTCTCTTCTGTCTTCTGTTGTTTTTCTAACCTTCTGTCAACTCAGGAGGGAGCTAAATTCATTAAGCTCAGGCCCAGGTGTGCTCCAAATGAAAATACAACTCCTTACAAAGACAATCCAGAATCCTTTGCCAACTTTGTTCCCATGATAATAAATTCTTCACATTTTTCTACACTTGACCCCAATAAGTTGTGCAAATCGTACATGTGAAATTTTCGACATTTGAGAGCACATCATTAGTTAGGAGGAAACTACCCAGAAGTTCCACCCCTTCCGAAGATTTAGCCTGAAAGAGTAGAGCATTCGTTCACCGGGGCTAGCTAACAGTCCGGAACAATGCAGAGACTTATGAAGTGTGATTAATAGTTTAATTCGAGGAACACTCACGTCCGATCCAGGTTCTCCTGGTAATCCTGCAGAGCCAGGTTTACCTGAATCACCATCAGGACCCTAAAACAAACAATTGACAGAACAAAACAGCGATAGCAAATAGCCCATCAAATCAGAACACGTCAAGATATTGCATAACGACGAATCATATTTACAGCAGGGCCGTCTTCGCCGCCATCTCCCCTCTCACCCTGAAAGAAGGCAGATAGATCTGCATAAGTACTAATTTTTTTGCACCATTGTAACTGTAAATGTTATTTTTTTTAGCAAATGTGTTTATTTACAATAAAATGTATTGTGATTCGATCACTGAAAATATGTACTTACAGCGATGCCGTCAATCCCAGGGACACCTGAGGGACCAGGTGGACCAGCAGCTCCTGTGCCTATCTGAGTAAAGCGGATCAAAAGGATTTGGTTACATATCTAGATTACTGTAAAGGTTACCATCATTTCTTACACAGAAAGGAGTAAGTGTGCATGAGCGACCTATTGCTATACAAGGAATGTTTACGGATCAGGTGGGCAACAGGTGCACAACCCTGATGCTCAAATTGAAACAGGCGCAGACTAAGGTTTTGCTTCTTGTGGTAAATTAGAGAGCCAACTTTTATTGTAGGAATAAGGAAAGCATACATTTTACCTTAAACGCACAATGTATGCATCCTTACTAGTATATCAGGACAGACACTTATCAAGAAATATAGAAATGTGTACAAAGAAAAAAACATTATTAAGAAATGAAACTGATCAGAGATGCTCAGCTTTACTATTTGGTTTGCTATCTCCTAAAAATAAATGATAAGAATCCAGCAAACTACCAACCTGCAGTTCTGCCTCATCAACCTACAAGGGAGGGAAAAAAACAGAGGGTGACTTACTTGTGCGGAGCAAATAAGAATAATCTGCAACAGGAGCACAAAATGTGGCCCCTGGAAACCTAGGACAAGAGCCATGGTCTCCTTGTTAGCGAGAAAAGCGAGGTTAGTCCTTTTTCTTGGATTCGTTGGGTTGACGGACCCCCCGACAAAACAACCCAACTAAATCAGTTTCAACTTACTGAACTGTTCGAGGTACAACAGCCATCAAAGGCTCATGTATATTCATGTGAATGTTGAGTTTGAGAGAATGATTGGAGGTTGAATAAGGGGAGGGGTTACTTAGAACAACCACAAATCGTGAGGAATAGCGGGTTCTTCAAAAAGAGAATTTACTAGAGATAATGTGTATTTTTATGTGCAAATATGTGAGTATTAGGAATGATCTCAGCGACATTGGAACATGTGTAACATGTGCTTACCGATGTCCTGCCTTGAAGGTAATTGCAGGCTTCTCTCTCAGGTCGGCTCACATCACAGTGAATCAACATTGATTGTAGTTCAAACTATAAGAAAAACGTTTAAACCTTTACACTAAACAGCGTCCTTTATTTTCACCAGGGTACCATAAATAATCCTTTATTATATAATATGTCTTATAGTTTACATAATGTAGACTACGTTTAGTGACCTTTTTTTTTTCTTTTTTCTTTTTTTTTTTTTTTTTTTACTTTTGGACACCTCGGGTCTAACAGTCTGGGCGCGCCAAGCTCTGTTTAATACACTATTTTGCCAAGATATTTAAAGGCAAAGTTTAGCAATACGTATTAATTCAATTTATAATTACCGATGAGCTACTAGGCGCATAAACCGGCATGTAAAAGGCGTTCCTAACAATTTCGTCATTGTCTGGGAGTGCATGCATTGCACGTGTCTTGTTAAAGACTCGAACCCATGTGTTACAATTCCCACATATTTGTAGGAATTACAATTCCCACAGGAATTGGCTAGACAGAGTTCACGGATTTCACAGGGCACATCAGCTATTTGAGAATTGTCTTGACTATGTCTACTCTAAGGTGACACTACTTTTGACTCTGTTGTAACATGGACTCTGAAATGTGTTTATTTTGGGTACGAAAAATTAAGGCTAAAGTTGTCCGTTTACGCCGACGTACGACCCTGCTTCTTTTTGCTATGGCACAGTTACCGTGACCAAAAGGGCAACAGAAAATCACATGCTGTGGAGGTCACATTAAATTGAAAAGGCTTTGAATTCTTGTATATAATCCTAAAAGTAAAATAGACTTACTGGAACTGCCATAGTGGGGTTATCCTTTAATTTTCCAATCAATGTGAAGCCATCCAGTTTTAACTTCTGTCGAGGTGGTATGTTTTGGGAGTTAATCATTATACAGTCAACAAAAAGAGTTATGGCGCTTTCATTTACTTTCAACAGGATCTTATGCCAGTGGGAATTAAAAAGAAAAGGCAGAAAAGTGAAAGCAACTGTCTGCTTTTCTTGATCCAATGTCGTGTATCTGATCTCAAAAGACTTGGATTCGCCATTGAGTATGATTGCAAGCTGCTCTTCACCGTTCAAATCTTGCACTTGCCAAAGATTCCAGTTTTTGTTTATTGTGCTGCCCTCCATGCGTAAAACTGTCATAAAAGCAAATTCCCTGGGTATTCCAGGAGGATAAGCTGATCTGAAATAAAACGAGAAAGTTGTAAAATGTGTTTGTGTCTGAGGCCTACTTTTGATTTCCTTGCGAAAGAGACTCATTAGACATCGTGGCTACTACATCATTAACTTTCATTAAAATGTAGGTTGATTAATTATTTAGTCAACAAATGTGACAAGTAATTTCTTGATTCGTAAATAAAGTTCAGCACCATGGACAGGGAAAGTATCTTTTATTTGCCAGTAGATGTCAGCGTTCCCATTAAAATCAGCCAATATGCGCAAGTACTACTGCATAGCTAAAGCTCATTCATACCTTGTATTTATTCTGAAGTTGAAAGTTGGGTCTATTTTGTAGGCAACATTTCGAGGGTTTGGTCCAACAACCTTTTTCACAGTTCCTCTTCTTGCCAACCCAGCAATGTGAAATTGAGACATGATGTCAAATCCTGAAATCATATAATAAGTTAGACAATGCCAATACTGCAGCCCAATATCACAACGTTATAATAATAGGTTTATGATGGGCCTGCCACTGTTCTGCTATGGTCAAGACACTGTACCTGAGAAACTATCTTCCCCCACATTAATCCAGGGACACAAAACTGATTCAAATTGAACACCAGCTCCAGACGAGAATGGCACTCCTGTAGATGCAAATAAGTTCATGTTCTGTTCATGAGGAAATCATTTTATCAGACTACAACAGCAGACTACTACACTTCTCCCCTGTTGTGTGGGGGGGTGTTTGTGCGTGTGTGTGTGTGTGTGTGTGTGTGTGTGTGTATGTGTGTGTATGTGTGTATTGCTGTCTCAAGACAGCTGGTGGTGGTGTGAGTTGTAAAATCATTCAGTGTTTGAAAAGCTGCCCTTGCACTGAACCAATATTATCTTTGATTGTTTCCTGTTTAACGCTCTGTCTCTAATTTCTCACGTTCCATTTAAGCATAACCAGCTGGAACAAGCTGAATTTGTCAACTCCAACTGTTCTTTCGCAAGCATTAACCTTAGACTGCTGGTAATCTTTGCATATCCCCCAAACTGCACAATAGCTTTTCCAGCAGCATATTATCTATTGTAAAGGCAGTATTTTGATCTGTAGGTCTGTGAAATGCAGAAGTACAGAGTGCCTGATCAGTTTAAATTAGAACTTACTTTGAGAGTGGAGACCTGTGCAGAGACATAGTTGAATCAAATAACTCAAAGAACAGAGGAGGACTCCCCTAGAATGTAATACAGAGGTCAGCATCTTAATAGAAATTACACATTGGAAAGCGTACCTTCGCATTAAATAGGTCTAAGTAAAATGGTGAGTTTTAAAATGTATTTTCTTTTCCCCTCTACTCAACTTACTGTGTAAGATAACATTTAAATGTTAAGGACTTGTTATACGCCAGGCATGTTAAACACAGATGATCGCATGTGTCAATCAGCTTACCTTTTAAATTCATCCATGGAAATCCAGAAAATGTGTATGCTATTGTTCTTTGTTTCTTCAGATAACCCTCATGTAGAGGAGAGGACCAATGCAAAGTTCTTGCAGCAAACTTGGTAAACAGTAGTAGTAGAGGTTTGGATAGAGGGGTGTCTTATACTCTTATACTCTCCTCTGATGCCATTAAGTCTGTGGGGTTGGGTCAGCAATCGGTTTGTCAGCCAGCCAGTCTTAGAGCTCTTAGGCAAAATTGTATATTATTATGAAGACATGCACGTCCACATGTATGTTAATATATTCGACATGTATGTCACAACAAAAAGGTCAACAATTCCTGTGTCAAGATTTCATAATTTGGCATAAATTAGATTTAAAAACAAACAAACAAACAAACAAACATGCAATATGTCACAGACTACTGTTCCTCCTCAATTGCTGAGTGAAGTCTTTTGAGTCCAGAATCCAGATAGTTCATGGTCAATATTAATTACGCCCACACAGGTCAGAGTGAAAAAAAAAACTACTGAAATCAAACGATTCTGGCAAAATGTATGACTTCATATTTTGTAATTAAAGTGGCCAATTTGATTTACATTGTCAGATGACGGCCCATGTAAACTGCCCATCTGTTTTGTGATAAGATACGTAGCCTAAATGCCGCAGTGATACACCGGGGTAGGGAATTGCACATATAAGTGTAACTATTCTATAATGATGCAGCGTAGAAGTTATATGTTCATTGAAGTGTAATCTTGATGAACAAATAGATTCATGTCCGATTTCCAAAAAACTAAGCAAAATTCACTCATTGCACGCACAACTTCAAAATGCATAAAAATTACGGCAATTTCTTTAACGTTTATTTTTTTTAGCTTGTACAGTTCACCTGTTCACTTCGATTACTGTTTTGTCCTTTTCATCCCATTCTCGCGTTACTAAATTTCCCAAAAATCGCGTCGGCTGTTGCTCGCCTACCGTTAAGGTGCAGTAGTGCATTTCGCTCCATTTGGATGGAACTTTACGGGAGTGGGTTGCCAGATTGAACGAATGAGCCTGGAGTTGGCTCGTCAATGACATGTATCAAGGATAAGACTGCTTAGCTAGGTAAAACGCCTATTGTACTATAACGTTAGCTACGTACAACAGGACACAAACGAAATGTGTCAAATATGCCGCCTTAATTGAACTAGCTTGTTTTGTTCAGCTAAGAAGTTAATGGGAAAACTGGCTGATAGGTTAACGCTAGCTATGTTAGCTAACGTATTCTAATTTACCGCTAATTATTTCTCTAATGACGAACGTAATAAAAGGTATCAAAGAAAAAAAAAAGTAGAAAGCTTGCTACACAAATACTAGACAGTCGTTAGCACGCTACGAGTTTAACGACGTTTCAACATTACCAGGCATTGAAATGCACTGTACTTCACTGGTAAGTTCGCGTACGTTAGCAAGCTGAATGTTTTTGACTATTTAATGTTAGCTACCTACGCCAATGACTACAAGTTCGCAAACGAATTAACGTTATCTATTGTTATTTCGCCAGTTGGTTAACATTACTCGCTATCGAGTTGACAGACCTTGTTCATAACCGTCCAGTTAACCTAGCTAACGGTAACTAATGAGATAACGTTGACGTTAATGTTAGCTAGCTAGCTAGCTACAGTTTTTAACGTTCGCGTAACTCACGCTTGGCAGACTCCCAATAACGCTTACATTAACAAGCTTGTGATTATTATGGTAAGCTAGCGTTGATTTGAATTAAACGTTAGCTAACGACGGTCAAACAGCTGTGTGTGTGTGTGTGTGTGTGTGTGTGTGTGTGTGTGTGTGTGAGACACTAAGGAAAGGGAGCGATAGACAGAGCCCAGTACTGTTTCGTTCTCTTTTGATTTGGTTGCTGGCTACAATCCAATTCGGAACAGGTGAGCTACTTTGCCCACTATTTGTGCATTAACCTATTGTGTGTTTTGCCACTGCTAGGGATGGACTCCTACCTTAAAGGAATGATACTCGGAAACTTGTGATGACAGTGGAACTCAGTCACCAGCACCCACGACCCAAATCGAGTAGGTACCTTTTAATAGTTATTATATAACATAATTTAAATGAGTGATCTTAGATTGAAGTGAGAACATGCAGCCCTGACCTTAAAGCATCATCAGTATTATTTAGAGACCATAGTGACCCTTTGACATTTATGTTTTGTATATAAGCTAGGTACTTATAATTGAGCTCTCACTTTCCTTCAAACATAAAACCGACTAATAACCAACATACCTAAGTTGTTTCCATGTTGTGTCTGCTGTTTGTTTTTATTGTCAGTAGCATACTATCAGCTTTCCCCAAGTGGATCATTTATTCATTTCTCACATGAGTAATTCAGCGGGCTTCTGGAAGATATTCAGGGCCAATTCATTTTCAGCTCTGCTGCTCAGACTCACTGCTGTGAGCCTTGTTTTGAGCTGTCTGTCCACAGCAAATTATCTTTTCAAAGTCAAACGGCTATAAATATACACAGATGCCTCTGTGTTTCAAACATTGTCTGTTTGTGGATATTGTATTTCAGGTCTATTTCTGAGTAATGATTCATAGCATTCCCTTTAACCCCCCCCCCCCCATCTCTATGTTTGGCGTTCCTGACACCCAGTTCAGGAAGATGTGTTATTTACAGCACAGGATTCTCCTCAAGCAGTATAGTGTACCTCGTGGCCCTGATAGTTGGAGCTCCCTTAGAATAAGGATTTCCTAAACTATTGTTGTTGACATGTGTTGACGATATCTGTGGTGGTAATGTGTTAATGGGGTCTCCTTTGGAAGTCAAGTGACTAAGTGTGTGTGTGTGTGTGTGTGTGTGTGTGTGTGTGTGTGTGCGTGTGTGATTCAGTGTGACAATCCATTCATACCCCGGATGATGTAAGGCATCTGCTTGTAGAAACAAAGATGAGTGAGGTCCAGGCCACTGTGGAGTTTGCTGTCGAACTCCACAAGTTCTACAATGTGGACCTGTTCCAAAGAGGGTGAGTATTACCAATTATATTAGCTGTTGTGCTATCACATGAAAGTTCCTCTTATAGTTCGCCTTTGCCTATGTAAGTCATGTTTTGAGATTTACACAGATACACACAGTACCAGTCAAAAGTTTAGACACTTCCCTGTTGAAGTGCGTTGTAATTGTATATATTTTTGGATGCTCCTTCATAGCTGTTAAAGATTTGTATATGGTGAGTGCTCCATCATCTGTGAAGCCCCTTTTTAATTAGTTGAAAAGCTATAGGAATAGAGAGTTGAAATTGCTACTGATGGGTATCAGTGAATACTTTGAATGGCCAAAGGCTGATAGTGGTATGGAACAGGGGGGGAAAAAACGTACCATGTTGCACAGTCAAACAGTGACTAGAAAAACTGGCTTTTCCATGGAGCCTCTGTTTGTGTTCTAATGCATATGCCCTGACAACAACTAGGATGGTAACTGGGGTTTGATAAGATCAATGTTGTTTTAAAAATGGGCGTTAGCCTACTTGCTCTTAATTCTATAGGCTCACTGTTTTGGTTTGTCCTCCTAGGGCTACTATCTGTATAGCCTTTAGTCCAGCGAGTCAATATCATATCTACATATCTTCAACCTGATGCGCATTAGTGAGAGAGATTCACCATAACATGGACTTTTCTCAGCGGCCTAAGTCCGCATTCCAGAGCAGCGTGACGTGGCTCCGCTAAGTAAACGATGTCAGCAGTGGTTTGGGTGTACTCAGCTGTTTGAGCAGGAAGGAGGTTGTGGCCTACATTCCCCGTCAGAGCTCCCAGGACGCTGCGTCGCTTCCTGCTCCTGCTTTGACTTTCCTGGCCAGTGTATTGTCTTATCCCCAAACTCAGCAGCACTGTTACAGGTCTAATAAAAAACAAAAACCGTCTGTTTTATTTTAGTGCATCTGGCTTCCTTGCAATGGGAACATAGCATGGCAAGAGAGCCTGGAAAGAAACACGGGAAACTGCTGAGACATTGACCCAGTCTGGTGGCTAAGTTAAGTTGATTACAGGAGGAAGTACCAGATGTAAGCCTGAAACACTGCCATCAAAACACCTCACATCTGGACAACGTATTCCTCTGTTCTGTTCGCTCAGCGCTACTTTGCCACGGTGCAGCAGAGCTTTTAGAACTGGGGTTTACCACATCGTTGAGAGTGAAGTAAAGGACAAATGTATCATTCATGAAAGGTTGTGGGTCGTTTTACACTCGCCTTTAATTGTAGCTACTAAACTCTACAGTTGGTACTGCCATAGAGTATCTCCCTCATGCTTAATCCTTGCGCCAGGTAAAAAGGCCTGTACACCATCCTTCTCAATAATGTCCTCTGTGTTTTGTCTGTGACAGATTCTACCAGCTCCGTGCCAGCATGAAAGTGCCACCTAGGGTACCCCACAAAGTGGAGGCTAGTCTGCTCCACCCAGCAGGTGCGTCCGTGCTTCACATCTTGAGGACTGACAGACTGGGTACTGTTTGAATATGTTCCCCTTGTTTTTGGTGATGGAAACTTTCTTCTGTTTTTAAAAAACATTTTTTTTAAATGAGCAAGCTCCCAATAGAATGCATGAATATTTGAAATAGCAGAAATGGGGAATAATGTGACTTTGAAGCATTTTCCCAAAAATGTGATTAATCTATTTTCATGTTTGTCAGAAGGCACCCATTGGTAACTGTTCAGTGAATGCACAATAAAGATGCTCCAATCTTGGCTAATGCTCTCTCTGAGATGGCCTCTTTTATTGCACTTCAACACTGGCAGTAGGGGACAGGGAATAGCTGTGGTTCACTCTAATGTGCTTTACTGTTGAGTTTGTTGGCAGGGTGCTGCTGTAGTCTGGTTGATCTCACAGCCTCCCTCTCTTTCCATCGGCCTGGCACACTGAGCTCATGCCCTCACTTACTAGAATTAGTCAGTCTACTGCTCCACAACTCTCCCCTCTCCTGTTTTTATATAAATATTGTCCCGCACCTTTTCTTCAGTGGCCCTGCATTGTGCTCCTGCTGGTCAGACAATTACTAGCTGTATGCTTAGATGACTATCAGACTATGTATAATTTGTGAAAGCGTTCAACAAAAAGGGATTTTGTTGCACACTGAATGACCTCTGCTGGAACTTATTGATTCTTGTGTTATTGAGGTGCATATTTAAGAGTGTATTAGGAAAGTGAAGGCATAGTGGCAAAACTCAAAATGCCTTAACCTTACAATAAAAGAGAAACGCATACCATCCTCCTCCTTTGCTACTTTATTCAGTGAACTGGACAGCAAGCCCAGGTTGTTTTTTTGGTTGACTGTTGTGTGGGCTGCTGTGGTATTCTAGGTATAATCAATGGCGTTGTGTTTGTTTCCCCTTTTTCTTGGCAGGCTCGGACCTGGCCTTCCCTGCGTCCGTGCTAGATGACGTCATCTGCAGCAAAACCTTTCAGATCCTATACAAGAATGAGGAGGTGGTGGTCAACGACATCCTAGTGTTCAAGCTGATGATGCTCCTGGATGAGAAGAGGGTAGATAGAGGAATAGAGATGAATACCAAGAACCTCATGATGTTCCCAAATATCTGCGTGAACATTTCGATAACTTTTTATATTGCCCTGGTCCGCAGGTGGAAGAATCTCTCAACGATATGGATTTCCAGCTCTCTTTGGATTTGTTCTTCACAGATGGTGACTACTCGTAGGTGTCACAGTCAAACGCTGAACCATTGCTATTTTCAGATTTTATGGAGCACTTCTTATGTTCAAGTAGATCAGGAATTATGCAAAAACGAGTACATTCTCCAAGCCTGAGCGTATTCACTTTGTGTTCTTTCCTTCCCACCCCCAGTCCAGAGGATCCGACCGCTCTGCAGAGTATCAGCAGCCGCACGCTGCGTTTGCACTTTAGCCTCCAGCGAGGCATCCACCAGCACATCAACGTCATGTTTGACTACTTCCACCTGTCCGTCATCTCCATGGCCATCCACGCCTCCCTGGTGGCTCTCCATCAGCCCCTCATCAGGTTGGGACATCCACTCATTAGGATGGAGTTGCTTTTGTTTTTGCTAGAACCTCAAAGCCTTTTTTATCATTGTTTAATTTATAACAATTCAATTGGCTTTAATTCAGATAGATGAAGTTTAGGTGTCAGGATTTACCCTTTGGTAAAGGGGAAGGATCTCTACAGTCAAACCTGACGTCTTTGTTCCTCTGTGGGTGGGTGTGTGTCTGTGTAGTTTCCCTCGGCCAGTGAAGAGCACGTGGCTGAACCGCAACGCTCCGGCACAGAGCAAAGACTCGGTGGTCCCAGCCCTGGAGAGCGTGGTGTTTGGCAGCAGCTACGTCAAGCAGGTGTCCCCAGATGTAAGCCCAAACCCCCAAGACGACACTTCCAAACAATCACAAACATCACTCGTCCTCTCCTTGTTTGTTTAAGTGCTGGAGGTGCCGCTGCTAGTAGATCAGGTTGCTATGGAGGCTATATCAGGACAGACTTGCTTTAAATGGAGTGGCATATGAAAAGTAAATGACTGCTGTCTGGTAGAAATGAGAACCAAGAAAGGACAGAGTAGCGATGGCTGAGACTTAAGAGACATGCCAAAAATAAAGATTGTTCAAATGTTTGTCAGCATGGGCCTTTTGGAACCTAGCAAGTGTGGAGAAAAAAATAAATAAATAAATAAATATACATATATATATATATATATATATTGTGACATGCTAGAGTTCTGGAAAAATAGCGTGTCTAAGTGCTGGCCTGTGCGGTTTTGTTGCGTGGGCTTCTAAGAAAGAAGAAGTGAAACTCTGCCCTTAGCGTGACTGTGGCGTTTGTCCGTCAGCAATTGGAGCAGTCTTAACGTGGAAGGGGCCTGACTATACCACCAGAGGCAGTGAAGCAGAACCCTAACCCTGGCCCTCATCGCTCCTGGTGTGGCACTAATAGACAACCCGGATCTGAGATAGATAGCCATCTTCCCCCCGCTTTGCATTTCACAACAGGAATCCTTGGCACTAACGGCATTAGGCTGAGGGAAATGGACTACTGGGAAGAGATAACTGATTTTCTAAACAAATTGGTTGTGTATTCCATTCTAGAAACTCTCCAGACTTGAACTAATAGTCTAGCTTTGCAAATGTTTCCAAACTGTGTTGGTAGTTAAATTACTTGTAGACTTTTGGGGAACTTTGTACGGGTCAGGCGCTTTTCACAATGTTTAAATATCACAATCCTATTCACATGTTCTCGATGTTCTGCTAACCAGGCATTCATGTCAATAAACTGTTTTCCACTGAACCTTTCATGGTGTGTGTGTGCGTGCGTGCGTGCGTGCGTGCGTGCATGTGTGTTTGCATATGTGCTCCCCTCAGGGCCGGACATTCCTCGTGTCAGACCACTGTCTCCAGCATGCCTTCAGCCTCCACCACAGCCTTTGTGCCAGTCTGCTGTTAGCCTATCAGGGCCTTTTTGGCTACTTCACCTCCCTCACCATGGACCTGCCCTCCTCCCACCGCATGGAGCTAGGTAACATCTCCACCATAAACCCAGAACACACAATGGAATTAACCAACAGGAAAA